>CAAKHB010001744.1:0-13650 GCA_901007665.1 Aeoliscus strigatus | reverse complement strand
AAGGGGGGGGGGGGGGGGGGGCAAAGAGGAGAATTGGTTCAGGAATTTAGGAGAGTGAGGTGACGAATGCAGAGACGTCACAAGAGTGACAGAGCAGAAAGTGACAGACGAACACACTGATGACACACAGGTTAATCCTGCAGTGTTCAGGTGAATTCACACGGGAAGCGTCTGTGTCTGTCATCCATCCACTCACTCAATGTTCACAGCGCCTTCCAGCAGCACCTCGGGTCCCACTGAAGACGGGATTCTTTCTATTTGCAGCAGATCAGATTGCTCAGACCACACGTTACACATAATACAACACAGAGAATCTGATCGATATTCAAAACACAAAAAATATTTCGAAATAAAACACCATCACAAACGTATGAGTAGGAGAGACACAGGTCGGATGTCAGAGACATGGACGAGGGAAGATTTACCCCGGAACAGCATCATATTTGATCCCTCAATAACCTTCTGAAGTCTTAGTAAAGTAATACATGAATATTTAGAGTTTGTTGATTCATGGTTGGAAAGAACAGAGAAGAAATATAAGACTTGACCAAGGATGAGAACAATGTGTCCAGATGTTGAACTGATGTTACATGTCCGTCAACTGATCCACACCTCAACGGATTCGCCTCACTAACTGAAGTGGAGCTCCGAAGGAAGAGGAATCATCTGGATCTCAGTGTGACTGGAACACCGGACCACAAACACTGACTGTTTCTGATGGTCGCTGTGCAACGTTCACTCGTTGAATATTCAACCCGGGCCCAAATCGGACCCTCTGGGGGGCCACGCTCAGCCCCCAGGCCATTTGTTTGACAGCCCTGTATTCCATTAACCTGTGACTACTTCCACAGCGTTACGCTCTCGACTCGCCAGGAGCAGTGAAATGACACTGAACGTTTGAAGTCTGAGCTCAGAGTCACAGCAAACAGTTACATCATTACTGAAATATATACAACCTTCTTTCATCCGATTCAGCAAACGGGTCCTTTCTCTTTTCACGTGACCTGGTTTCCTCCACAGAGGTCAGGATGGAGACTTGTTCTTCAGCTGTAAACAACCTCCACAGCCACATTAATCCCAACGTTAGTGAAATGATAAGAACCAGGGGAAGGGGTCTGCAGCCGGAGGAGGAGGAGGTGCCCGGCACCTGACCTTTGCTGCAAGTGATGGAGTTCCTGCTGACTCACAGGACAAACAGCCACAGGGATGCACGTTCCCCGCTGGTTTGTAACGATGACTCATCATTGGAAGGCTCAGGAAAAGTTCAGCACGAGGGGAAGAACAGTTCACACAAACTGGAGTTGCTATCTGCTTTAGCACGAGAGGAGGGAACTTCAAACCTCATCACTGCACATAGAACGTCACTTATTATCCCAGTGTGTGTGTGTGTGTGTGTGTGTGTGTGTGTGATGGAAACCTGCCGCTGACAGGTTTTTAATGACGTGAAAGTCCATGTTTTTGAGCACAGCAGGGTGTGTGTGGCTCCAACTTCAAAGCTATTAAAACCCACTTCACCTAAAGGCATCACATTAAATGAAATTCATGTTGTAACTAATACATTTTTAATGCATTCGTTCATTTATGATTGGGTGAAGCATTTATAAGATCTTATATATGTACAGTGGGGAAATAAGTATTTGATGTGCTGCATTTGTAGGTTTGGTCACTTCTTATCAAAGAAACATCCAGAAGAAACACAACACATCAAAGTTCTAGGTTCCCTTGCATGTGGTTGAGGGAACTAAGTGTCGGATGGTCCAAGCAGCCAGAGTTTGTCTCCCACAGAGGCTGAGGGACCAAGTTACTGTCCATGAACCTCTCCATCGGTTCCAGACACTCCTGATCTCAGACCAAGTTCTTCACTCCAACCTCTCCACCACCACGGACCAGACGAAGACCTTCAGCAAGCTCTGTCAGAAGGGGACGACTGTCAGCGTGGATCTTCAGAAATGGAACAGATGTAAAATGATCAGACAGCCTCGGTCTGGAGCTCTGAGGAGGATCATGAGATGGTGGAGAACGTGGATGAAAGGAAAATAACATTCAGGTCATGGAGGGGTCTACAGTCTCCAGACCTCAATCCTACAGGAGAAGAACATTCAGGTCATGGAGGGGTCTACACTCTCCAGGCCTCAATCCTACAGGAGAAGAACATTCAGGTCATGGAGGGGTCTACACTCTCCAGACCTCAATCATATAGAAAATCAGTGGAGGAGCTGAAGTTTCAGTTGTGAAGCTGCAGCCAAGAACCCTAAAGGAGAAAAGTCTAGTCCAGACCAAAGGTTCCAGATAACACAACTGACCCCCACTTTACACCGAATGCGTCTGCGGTCCGTCTCCGATCCAACATGGCACCGGATCTGATACGTTTCTAGTCGATGTGTTAACTCATACATGTAGTTTCACGCGATTGTACATGTTTTCACTGCAGGAACTTGTCGGTCTCCTGAATGACGGACCGGAGCTGCGCCGCACTGGAAATGCATCCGGTGAGAGTTGATGGAGCGCAGCTCACAGAGCAAAGACGCAACACTGACGCAGTCCAGTTCCCACTGAGGCTCTGTACTGAGACCACTCACCGAGAACTCACGTAAACTACTGTTGTTTCCACAGTAACGGGTGGATAATTTTCAACATGCTGTGAAGTGGAACAGCACAAACAAACAAACAGTGAACTCAGCTCTTCTTTCCACAAATGTCTGGAATACATGCGCTGGAGTTTCTCTTGTGGTTCTGTTAGCATAGCATTTCGCTCTGGTGTTTCCCTTTGTTGTTCTGTTAGCATAGCATTTAGCTCTGGTGTTTCTCTTTGTGGTTCTGTTAGCATAGCATTTAGCTCTGGTGTTTCCCTTTGTTGTTCTGTTAGCATAGCATTTAGCTCTGGTGTTTCTCTTTGTGGTTCTGTTAGCATAGCATTTAGCTCTGGTGTTTCCCTTTGTTGTTCTGTTAGCATAGCATTTAGCTCTGGTGTTTCTCTTTGTGGTTCTGTTAGCATCGCATTTCGCTCTGGTGTTTCTCTTTCCTTAAAGCTGCTGCTGTGAACACACGGTTGCTCTTGAAAAGGATTTATCAGCACGTCCTCTTTATCCTCTGTTCAAAGGTTAGCATGTTGTTAGCTGTATACATGCACACAGCTACAGACACGTCCCATGAATGAACATTAACATAAAACTGTGAAATATTAGAAACATGTGACAGGCGACTGATCATCTCTGTCAGGAACATCTGATTGGCACACGAAAAAAATGATGGTTTTACCTTAACGTGACATAATCAACATTCACACTGACTAAAGGCCTGAAAACGCTGCAAAATATGTACTTTTAACATAGAAAACCTGAGAGCAGACTGTCACTCACTCTCCCAAGCAATGAGTCAAACTGTATTACTAGAACACCTTTCACACAATTAAGTGTAACACAAAGTGCTTCCATGCATATTTATGTATGTTCAGTTGACAAGTGCTAAGCTGCTGTGACTGACTGCTGGTGACTGTGTGTGTGCGTGTCAACATTGGAGACGTTTTCTTCCTGTGGGATCAGTAATGTCTTCCTCTTGCCGTGGATCAGACCTTTTCTCAGTCATTTAGCACAAACACATCTGAAGCTCAGGGTTCATATCCATGTCCTGTGTCACCTGACCAAGGTCACATCCTGTCAGCTTTAATCACACACGTCAGGTTCACATCTATTCCATCAGGCAGAGACACGACCCTGACCACTTCTGCTTCCGGAAATCACCATCGAGTGGCCGATCAATGACATTAACATTACACTGACCGGCTCGATGCATGAGGAGGTCGACAGAGGTCACTGTCACCTGACGAGAGCGTTCAGTCAGTGAGATGACACATGTAGAGTCAAATACTGAAAGGCAGGAACATGTGGGGGTCAGGGACATTGAGGACATCCAATCAGATGCTGAGATGACAGATGGGACTGGAGCAGGAAATGAGCTGGACGTCCTCTGCTTTGCTGGAAGTGTGTAATAGTGACTCCTGAGGAGCCACTCAGAGGCCACAGGACGTCCACACATCTGACGGAGCTTCAGAGGAACAAAAACCCTCCTTCAGTTCAACGCTGGATGATTCTATACATGATTATAAAAATAATGTTAAACTTGAAATTACTGCCACTATTACCACCACCATTACTACTACTACTACTAAAAACCTGGTATCCTGAAAACGATAAAGCAGGAACTTTAAGAACTGGAAAAGGTTCACCAGGACACGGAAAGGCATGGACAGGTAGTCCCACTTGATACCCCACCTATTCAACCATTTGGATTCAACCTGAAGACTGGCCAAGCAAAATGGAAGGAAGTAGAGAATATAGTATGGCATGCAAGATCAGCATCACACCCTGGTACGGTATGAGCTCTTTAAGACCGCACCAGACGTTCTACGCCGTCTTTGGAGGCTCATGAGGATAGTGTGGTAGAAATGAGTAATGCGCTTATTATTCCCAAGGAGAAGGATGCGACAGACATTCCGGCCAATCTGCCTTCTCAACGTTGAGGAGAAAATCTTTTTCAGCATAATAGCACAGACTGTGTTTCTACCTGGAGAAGAACAAGTATGTCGACCCATCCAACAGAAGGCTGGCATTCCTGGGTTCTCTGGTAGCCTGGAGCATACCAGTCGGATTTGGCCCCAGATTCAATCAGCAAAGAAGGACAAAAAGAGACCTCCATGTCTCGTGTCTTTGGCTCAGTTCCCCATAACCACCTTTGGGAAGCCTTCAACTTCTTCCACATTCCATCATCCATCACTTCTCTGGTCAAAGCCTACTTTGAAGACCTGCAACTATGCTTCATGGCAGATTGTAAAATCTCCCCCCTGGCCTTCACAATGGCTACGGAGGTCATTATCAGGGCCTCAAGATGGGTGGTGGGGGGTGAGCAAACTAAGAACGGGATCCGCCTTCCACATATCTGAGCATACATGGATGACATGACAATGGTGACCACTACTGCAGCATGCACCAGGCAGCTACTTGGAAAACTGCAGGATAATATTAAGTGGGCCTAGGTGAAAATCAAGCAAAACACATCACAAATCATCTCAATAGTCTTGTGAGAGCTTAGAAACCTGAAGTTCTGCATTGGTGATGACCCAATACCAACGCTCAAGTTCTGGTGCCTGCAGTTAGGACTTCTCCCTCAGTTAATGTGGCCACTCACCATCTACGAGGTCCATGACATCATATGTGAAGAAGTGGCTTGGTGTCCAAAGCTGTCTGACCAACATCAGTCAACATCAGTAAGACTCCAAATAACCTTGAAGTACTCCAGAAACCAGACCAGAAGCAATACCGCACCACCCTTGTCAACTGGATGGAAATGGACACAATCTGACGCAGTGCAGCATGTTACATCAGCCCTGAAGCACAACAACATGTCCAGCTAGGAAGAGGCTGTGGCTTTGGGCTTTTGCAACAAGTCAACCAACTTGGCGAAAGGCTTCAACATCAGAGAGAAGGAAAATGGTGGGCAAAAAGGTGCAGAGAAAGGAGGCCGAACGAAGCACAAAAGCTGTCTCTCTTTCCACACAGGGACAATGGATGAGGTGGGAAGGCCTGGAGAGAAGAAAACTAGGCAGGAGGGAGCTCTGGGAAATGGAGGCAAACAACATCAGCTTCATCATCAGAGCTACCTATGATGTACTCCCATCTCCAAAAAAACTCCACCAGTGGTATGTTCAATTCCAGCGACCTACCAATTCTATCACAGCACCAACATTTATGATCACAGCCACCATCCTTAGGCCAGACTTGGTACTCTGCTCCCCTTCACTAAAGTCAGTTTACGCAGTTTCCGTGGGAGGAGTCAGTCGAAGAGGCCACAGAACTGGCAGCAGACGCTCAACAACGAATATGGCATGCCAAAGTCTAGTCTAGTTGAAGCTGGATGCAGAGGTTTTGTGGTGTGTTCCATCATCAGGCTGCTTGGAAGAACTTGCAAGACCCTGATATGAATGGACAGGCTCCGCGGCAGTTAGACCTATCTCTGATATGGATGGATATGGATCAAGCGGAAGGACCCTTGCTGGGCTCATAGAACATCAAGATGACCTGCTCACTCCACCCTTACTCAAGAACCCCGTGCGCCACCATTGAAACAACCAGGAAATATTTATGATTGGGCTTGGGACACCAGCTCAGGCTTGACCACTCTGTAGATGGCCCCCGTTGTCTAGTGTTAAAAGGCAGAAACACCCAATGACTCAAGGGTACACTACTGATGATGTGTCCCTCCCATTCTTGAGTGGGAGTGATTTTATGCAGACGAGATGTTCAGTCCAGAGATGGATGGCTCTCCCTTACACGACTTCCCTGAGTCTACTTTCCTTGTCCTAATGCGTACAACATCCTTCTCTCAACTCCCTCCATAGTTCATCCTTAAAACATCCTCATCCCAGGTAGGCCTCTAATTCCTCCTCCAGGTGCATTCACTCATCTGATTCACCCACATCCCTGCTTCAGGTAAGTATTGCTGGGGATTGCAACATCTAGTCCTTTCAGAGAATCGAGGCAAACCTTGTGTGAATACCATCCATTGGCACAATGGTAACATCACAATTCTACTACTATTACTGCTACCACTACTATTGCTACCACCATTACTACTACCAATTACTACTACTATCAACATTACCACTACTACTACCACTGTCTGAAGGAGGGACACAAACTTGGTGTCAGGACTGATATGCTGGATCCAGACCAAAGCTCTGGGTCTAGACAGTTCAAGCTCTCCAGCTCTTGTTGTGTTACTCTGCACTCGCCACACTACAGCGGAGGAGATGCAGTGAACTTCACTGCTTCACCACAAAAATACCACTGGTCTTAACACTCAGGAGCATGCTGCGGGTTGGATGTTGTAAAACGTGTATAATGAAGGGGAATGTATTCAGCTGTCGTACATGAAGCAGTAACTACTGGATCATTAAGTGCTGTTTATATTAGCATGGAAATCAAGCAGAAGCGTGTAGGACACATTTCCATGAGGAGAATATCACAGCATTCACGGTTCAACAGCTGCACATATATTCCTGCTTGAAAGCCTACGACTGCAAAAATTACTGGAGCCGATGAATTCTATTCATTCAAGGCTGTCGAACTAATTCTGCTGTGTGAAGACAGGGAAAATGCCTCACAGCTCTCAGTGCAAACTTACAGCGTGTCCCTTTGTCACCAGAACAGGTTCTTCACAGACAAGTGAAGAACCTGTTTACATCTTTATGTATGTCTTTCCTTTATGGTTTTTAATGTTACTATTGACATGTATTTCTTTTTAGCAGGTATATTACTACTGTGCACAAGTCACATGGTTTAAATACACATGGTATAGCAAACATTCTAGAAGTAATGAGACTATTTGAATGTATTTCTGTGGTACAAAAGAGTTTGTCTGAGGTAGAACTGCAACAGTGGACTCTGTCACTCTGTGGAGTTTGACAGCTGATCTGGTTGTTAGTAGCTATGGTGACGACGAGGACGGAGTGGACTGTTACAGTTCGCTAAGCAAACTCCGTCTATGATTTTTTGACTGATGACATACCTCCTTCATCCTTCATCATAGGCTGGTGGTTAATTAACAAATTATCATGTCATTTAAAAAGATCTACCAGGTATCAATCCTATTTGTGAACTTCTGTGGTACGTGATGATCCAGCGGCTCTGGGGTGTCGTTATTTCAGGTGTTGGTTCATCTCCGTGGTCCTCCCATGGAATGAGAGTTGATCTTCTCAGAGTTTAACGTGGTTCCCTGGTATATTTGCAGTGAAATAACCCCGAAATTTGGATCTGAGGCTCTTTGTCTGTTTGTTCTGTCATAACTGCAGCCACCAACTGCGGTCACTGCAGCTACAGGTGTGCAGAGGCCGGTGTGTGATATCAACAATAACACGACACGTCAACGAATGTTCGTTGTCGTGGTAATGGATTACGTGAACTAATGGCTGCAGTCCTAGTCTGCAGTCTCCAGAAGATGTGGTTGGGAAACCTGTGACAGCTCGCTGAATGAATGCCAAAGGCTCTCTCACCTGGACTGGGAGACGCCTCCTTCTTGTCGTGCTCCTCGTGCCACTGCATGGTGCAGTGGTAGCTCAGCATCACCTCCCACAACGCTTTGCACAGGTCTGTCAGGCAGGGGATGTAACTGTCCAGGGTGATGTGCTGCGCACACACAGAATCAAACACCTTAGACAGTTCTCTTACTGTTCATGAAATTAAAAAAAAGATTTCTGTCAGCCAACACACACGTACACCGCATTTTCCCTGGAAAAACAGGGAAGACGGTTACAGAGCAAACATATCTGCTAGAGATTCACCTCTTTTCTCCACCACATCACATGAATTGTGCTCCAGATGCAGGTGAGCTCCTCATGTTGTGAGGGTTAATTAATGTGAGAACTAATGAAAACGGCACTGAGCATATAAATGCTATCCTCTCAAAAACATCCTGAATGAGATGTACACGAACATGTTAATTAGCACTAACATGAACGCTAACGGACACATTAGTAGATTATTTGGTGTCGCCAGGGGAGAGACGTGAATTCAACACACACACGTTGTCCCACAGGTCTGACAGCAGGAATCTCTTCAGATAACGCCCTATCTGATCTGAAGTCAGTGAGTTCTGAAGTCTCTTTTGTTCTAATGTGAGCTGCTTTCTGTGATGAACAGCACGTGAAAACAAACCCTCCAGGGATGAGTCAATTAAGCACTTAGCAGCGTAATAAATACTAATTAGTTTGAACGGCTCTCGAACGTGAGAGGTCTGACTCCTCTGACGGACATTCATCAGCAGCTCTTATAGGAAACATCTCTTCATGCTTCAGGTCACAGGTGGTTTTTGGTCTCAAATATGACAAATTATGAAGAAAGAAGAGGGAAATACAACATCACAGTCAACATCACATTCCACGTGTCGACGTTCACGGGAAAAGATGATGAACCTGAAAGAGATCAATCACCGTCAGCCATCTATGGACCTGCTGTGTCGGTGCACGCACACGCACACACACACACACGAGCTGAGAATATTTTCTAATGACAAGCTGAAGTGAAGACGTTCCTCCTCTTTGTCGTCAAAGTGTCTCAGACACAACGTGACTTCACATCCGTCAGTCAATAGACAGTTAATGTCAGTTAACACGGTGACAGACTGAATCAGAACTCAGAACAGTAGCCATGGAAACATGGTTTGACTTCACGTATCTGAAGGTTTTTCACAAACAATTGAGGTTCATAGTGTTCAAATCTCCTTAGAATGTTAATATTGCTCCTACTCCAGACACACACACACACACACACGTCATAGCATCAATAAACAAACAATGGTCACTAGTGACACCACTCCTGATGGGTCCACGGCTCGTGACGCATCGGTGACAGGATGCTCAGTATCTGGCAGCAGATTCTTCTCGGAAACTGGTGGAGGCTCATCGACTGCTTCGGGACCAAAAACCAACATCTGCTTCCACTCCATGACCTCGCTCCATGAACCAGGCTTCAGATCTGCGTCAGCTTAGTTATTATAATGACGTGCAGAGAAGGGTTTGTTTGATTTCATTGTCATGGTGATTTGGGGTTTAATTAGCTGAGCTAATGACTGGGGTGAAGATGAACAGATCAAACGCCACTAGAAGCTACTTGCAGGTAAACGCAGCAGCAGGACGATGAACAGATGAATCCCAAAGTACAGTGCAGGCTCCTACGATGGTCCTGCTGTGGGGGGGTGAGGCTCCAGCAGCCAGCCAAGGGGGCTGACACAGACTGTCAATACTGATGAGCAGTGGATGTAAAATTAATAAGACCTCCTCACAAACGGACCTGACCTCTTCAAACGGCTCCAGAATTTTAAGTTGCATAATTAAAAGGCAGGTTCAGAGGGTCAAGGACGAGCTGGAACCTTTCCCTCACCTCTGTTTATCAGGGGAACTAACTGAATACGTTTGGTGTGACTCACAAGCGCGCACACACACACTGGAAGAGCTTCTCATCCAACGGGTGGATGACGGCAGGTGGAGCAGTCAGAGGAGGAGGAGGAGGAGAGAGGAGGAAGGATGGAAGAAGATGGAGGGATGAAACCACCTTCACACCTGGACAACCTTTGTTTAGCTGTGATCAGATGTCATGTCGATGTGTGAGGTCAGAGCAGCAGTCAACCACTTCCCCCTCCTCTTCGTCAGCTGACAGATTGCTCTGCTCACCGTGCACAGGTCCTTGTACTGCATCTTCTGGAACTTGGTATCAGCATTTCCAGCGCAGAGCTCCACGTATCCCAGCACCACCTGGAACACGGTGTTGTGGATGGCCTGCGTGAAGTGCATGTGCAGCTGGTCCATCGCCGTCTGTGGAGACAAACAAACGTCTCTTCAGGACCAGAACAGACGGTCCACTGCACACGACAGGAAACCAGGATGGACGTTCTGAGACAGCTCTCATTCATGAAGATTACAAACTGACAAGACGGACAGAGACTGGCACCAGTCAAAACGGACACACACGTTGGAGACGGTGGAGGGGGGAGGGGAGGGGGGTTGAAGACGGTGGAGATGTGACTGACACACACACACACACACACACACACAGAACTTCACTCACAACATTCAAGAAAAGGTTCCATCCAACCATTTGTGTGTGAGGAACAGAGAACCGTTTGGACACACTCTCATCAACCTCCTCATGCAACAGCATCCGACCTACAGACACGAACACCGAGGTAACGTCGGTCTGATGCCGGAACGTTCCAACGACAGGAAGTGGTCCCTGGTCAGAGACGGAGCCCGGCTTCATTCGTCTGCTCCACCTTGACCATATATGGTTAAAGTGGGCGTGTTCAGGGCAGAGAGGAGGTGATTTATTAGATTTCACGTCAGTACTCAGACTGCAGCTTATTACAGCTCCGTCCACTGTGGAGCAGAATCCATGAAAAACACACATTCTCACATAAACAATGTGAAGCATTGTATTCACTGACTGGTGCGGCAACCACACACACACACACACACACACCATTCAACCTGCTGCAATCTGTTGCTGCTGTTAATAACATGTTTGCACGTGTAAATATGCAGCTGAAACATCACAAAGATCTGGAAGGATGTATCCTGACACGTGTCAGGGAGGGAAATGTCTCTCACACACACACACACACACACACACACACACTGTCATCGTGCGTTGGAGAAGGTGGTTCTGATCAGCTGTACCAGTCCGTCTCCATGTCCTTCAACTGTGGAAGGAGTCAGCCACACTCAGAGTACTGAATGACTGAGTGACTGAGTCCTCCAAACAACACTGGAGCACTGAAGCTCATCAGTCAGCAAACAGACTTGGTTTCCACAACAAGAGGATGTTGTGTTGTTGTTGTGAGGGCTGCAGACACACAGTGTGTCAGACTCATTAGGCTGAGAACAGCATGAATCCCACACAGGTAATGAGAGCCAGAGCAGACAGAAGGAAAAGGATTGTGCTGAGAACAGCAGGATGCTGATCAGCACGTTGATAACACAGTTCACTCAACATCAGAGTGTGTGTAAAGACATTAGTTACAGCAGAGAGAAGGGCGAGTCAGAGAGAGAGAGAGAATATGTGGCCCATATTCTCTGTACTCTGTAGTATGCAGTATGCTAACAGTGATACACTGTTTCCTGTCATATACTGACAGTTCAAATGATGGACATTACATCAGCTATCAGCCTGCCTCCGTTCACACAAAATGCACTGTGGGACACTTGGCTACGTTGTGGCGTACTGCCATGTACCTGAACAACCTGCTCCAACTGACATTCAGTGAGTAGTACGCACTTCATACTGAGGTAGTGTTCAGTATGTAGTATATAGTAGGCGGATTGGAAACAGCCCTTAGAGACAACGGTGGAGTTCTCTTTAGTTGGAGTGTGGAGACGACCCACGCTGCCCTTTCAGTCCTCAGCTGGATGGTGCTGGAGTGAAGAGGAGCAAAACGGACTCGGCCTCTGAATCACCACAAGCAGCTGCTGCTCTGCTTTCATACACCATCTGTGCAGTCTTGCACTTAAGACCGAGTGTGACGAGGAGCCGCACACATAAAGGAATAACATGCCTCTTCTGTTCACACACGCCGTAGAACTTAAAAGACTGCTCACATCAATGGCCAGAGAGCAAAACCGCCTTGGGAATCCTTCAGCCAAAGAAGAAACCCCCTCCAAAGAGGACATTTGTCAGACACGGCAGGAGGTTTTCCTCTCCAGTCATCATATGTGATACTGGAAAACATATCGGAATACCGTAATAACACCCACAACGACAAGAGCAATGAAATAGTGGGTTTACACTGTACAATATCGCCAGACAAGTGGCAGCCTAATTTGCATACTGGGGGAGGGCTGGCAGGGTCGTACAGTCAGTGAGAGGCTGCATTCAGACACGTCACGTCCCGATGATCTGACAACCAGTCAGTGACCTCATCGTGATGTACAATGTGTGGGGTATGCACATACCACAAGTTGATGCACAAAAAAAATCTCATTCTCATGCTCTAAATGACAGGCAAAGGTCAGAGGTCAGCCAGTGGTCGGAAGAAAAGGAGGAAAGATTAGCGGAGCTTTGGAGGCATGAGTGTCTCTATGACGTCGTCTGCTTCCTACCATGACAGGAATATGAGCGAGAGTAGCCAGAGAGCAATAGGCTAAGGTTAGGTACAGGTTAGAACAGGGATGTTAAACATACGGCCCGTGGGCCGGATCAGGCCCGCAAAAGGGTTTAATCCGGCCCGAGATACGGTTACGTAAAGTATTAAAATGAACTGCAACTTCTCAATAAACTGCTGTTCTAAATGCGTCCGATAGATGGCGCAATAGCAATTGTGTTCAGCAAGCAAGCTGTTTATACCGCAGCAGAGCAAGTAGGTCAAACGAGCCAATCGGATGAGCTCTTTTGTGTTTGGCCCGCGCGATTTATTACAGTTTCTACTTTAAGGATTTATGCTTTTCACCCTCATTGCCCCAAGATGTCGCAGTCAAAAAGAAGAAAAGTAGACGCCGAGTGCAGAGTGTTTCAAGAAAGATGGTCATCCTCCTATTTTTTTGCGGAAGTGAATGGGAAAGCAGTATGTTTGTTGTGTTCACAACATGTTGCAGTGCTGAAAGAATATAACCTTCGTCGCCACTATGTGAGTTTTGATAATGTTGTTGATGATAACATTCGAGGACAACGGAGAAAAGAGACGGTGGATGAACTGTTGTCTCATCTGAAGAAACAGCAGTCCGTTTTTACTCGTAGCCGGGACGTCAGTGACGCTGCGGTCAAAGCTAGTTACCTCATTGCTAACGAAACGCGGCGGCTTCCAAACAATTTAGTGAGGGCGAATTCATAAAACATGCATGCTGAAGCAGCGGAGACCGTGTGCCCTGAAAAGCGACAGGCTTTTGCAAATATCAGTCTGACAAGAAACACTATCGCAGACAGTGACTTGCAGTGTGATTCGGATTTGAAGGGCAAACTCGCCGCAGCTAGCGTGGACACATTTTATCAGAACCTCCTGCCAGGTTACCCCAACTTGAGATCATTCGCTGCAAAACTGTTGACCATGTTTGGAACCACATATCTTTGTGAGCAGGATTTCTCTGTAATGAGCATTAATAAAACACACAGC
>CAAKHB010001743.1:7705-19434 GCA_901007665.1 Aeoliscus strigatus | reverse complement strand
CAAGCTTTGTTTTTACATCCATTTATGGGTTCTGTTTTACTCTCTGAGGACCCTGAAATACTCTGTATAAATGTAATATATTATTATTATTTCATCAAATTCTCCTTTCTCAAAATGTGAACATCATATGATTTGTGGATTTGTCAATGAGCACATAATAGAATAATATTTTTTTTCTTTTCATTTGCATATGTCATCAGTCTAAAGCATCTCACCGTGACACATTTTGTCGAAAATATTTTCTCATCTTAAGATTTCAGGTAAACTAAAAAGCATGTGTTGGTTTATTTAACGGTAGATAGGTTAGATCAAGAAGAATTAGACTTGATTTCTCCGTTCAAAGTCACCTGGAGCACTTGGCATGAACAAGCAGACTGCTCACGATCTTCAAAATCATTCATCATAGTCAGATCGGGTTATAATTAGCCTCAGTTAGTTATGCTTTGCTAAAGGTTTCATCTCTCCAGCACCTCTGCTTCAATCCAATTAATAACCATTTGGGAATGTTACTGATCAGTCGCAAACTTCATTCAACTGTGTTCCCACCCAGAAACGTAGAACTGGTCACATCGCCTTCAGAAAGTCTGTTTTTGAATTCTAATAAAGATGAAGTACCCTCAGAATAATCCCATGTATTTGACTAATGCAGCCATTTCCTCAAGGCCTGAAGATTAATGATGGATGATTACACTGTCTGACCTCGCCCAGTTTCACACCCGTTCAGTGGCACAGGAAATCACAGAGGTTGGTCGCTGATAAAAGTTGTGCGATTAAATAAGATTTAAAACTATCATATCCGACAGTTTGGAAACAATGTTTGGACAAGTATTCAGACTGTCGTTCATTCTGCCCTCCAACTGATCCGAAAACATCTGTGATTGAAGCTGTACTGTGCACAAGAACCCATCATTCATCAGCAGCTGATCACACACACACACACACACACACACACACTTGTTCTTTCTGGATCAAGTTCAACTTGGTGACATTCATATACTTTCCTTTTGAGTTTTGTTTAAAAATGCTGTGTCATAGTTGCAGGCTGGATGTTGCACTCAGCCTGACGGCACTCAGCTGCTGTATTTTAGATGAGACAACTGCAGCATGCAGCACCACTTCCTCCTTTCCTGTCCTATTTGCACATTATCATATCACAAATAAACACAAATGAACTGATTTTGACGTTTTTTCCCATCCAGTTTTTATTTTTGCGACAAAGGTGAACTCTGTGTGAAGAATTTTTTGGTCCTATAGCTCTGAGAACATATATGTTTAATTCCAAACTGCTTTGTCAAAGGAAGCATTCTGCAGCAGGAGGTTACCTTGAGGACACTGTGATCCCTGTGGGGAAGCTTGTTTATCATGCTGTCATTGATGAGCCTCATCTGAATCAGGGCATAATGAAACATCGTTTTATTTCATGACTGAACCAATAGATGAATTTAATGTCAAGGAACTGACTTGTACGTTCTCTAATTAAATTTCATTATATATTAATGATTTGCAAAGATAGAGATCCTTAATTCAACTTCCATTTGCAGGTTCATTTCTGGCCAGAGAAGGTCTGAGGGGGTGTCTCTTAAAACCAGATATGAATATTTCATCTGTTGTACCTCTTTGCTGACTTTATGACATCTAGTGCAACCTCTCAGCACAACCAGCAGCATCAAAAAATCAGTTCATGATTCAGCTTCTTTCTTCTTCAGATTTTGGTATCAACAACTGAAACCTTTTTTATTGCTTTTTTTTTTAAACTCTTTTAACACGATCAGGTTATCATTCTATCATTGCTTCAGTCATTAATTACACTGTGAAATGAGGTTCTTTTTTCTAATCTATTTTACAATGAAGATATGGAGAGCTGAGGGCTGTGACCTTCCCTTTTGTTCGGGGTACAACAACTTTCTCCAGTCTGTCTGTCTGGTTCACCCACTGCTGTCGCTGCTATTATTAGCACAAGGGGCACAACCCCCCCCCACACACACACACACACTATTATGGCTTAGTTAACATGGAGAGTGACACATTACAGGGCCATCCTCAGAATGAGTCAGCTCTTTTTGCAGGAGAAAAATATTGCATTTCCCACACAGTTACATGAACGTTTTCTGCCTTCTTCTTTGTGTCCATGCATCAGTTGTGTAACACGACAGTCCTCTCCTCAGAGCTCTCCATCTCTCACAGAGAGGTCATTCCCCAAAGGCTGCCGGAGCTCAGCAGCACTCTATAGCAACCGACTCCAAGGCAACAGCGGCAGCTTTCAAATTAGCACCTTGTTTACAAGTACACCGGCTGAGATCTGAAAAAAAGTCAGTTCCCTCGTAGGACACCTATCTGAGAGAACACCGGGGGTGGAAAGTGACGTAGGCTGAAGTTTGAAATGAAGATGAAAAAGAGTTGCGTTGAATGAATGAATAAATAAATGAAGAACAGACACAGAGAGTTTTTATTATCAGATGTAAACTGAGATGTGTATCAACAAAAAACAGGAAACAAATTAGTAGTTATTCATTCTACGTAACACTGTCAAGGTTTAGTAACCTGATGGCAGAAGGAATTGTGTGTGTGTGTGTGTGTGTCCACATTTATCTGCCAGGCTGACACTTCTGTCTGAGTCTGATCTGCAGAGGCTGTCGTACAGCTGGAATTTATAACCAGTGTCCCAAGTGTCATTTCCAACATCACGGGCCCACTGAATTACCAGACCTGATTACCAGACAGAAGATAAAACAGCTCAGGAGAGGGAAGGACTTAGAGTAAGAGCACCACAGTAACACAGTACGTGAGGTGTGGATTCATCAATCCATCGTCATTACACTCCTGTGTAACACTGGACCCAAGCTTTTTTGAAATTCTGCTTATGTTTCCATTAATGGTGGAAATGGATTAATGCTGTTGTCCATTATTGGTAAATGTAGACATATAATTTATGTGTGGCTTCTCTCTGGGTACTCCGGCTTCCTCCCCCCTCCAAAAGCATGTTAACGATAACTGGTTATTCTAAATGGTCCATAGGTGTGATGTATGTGTGTGATGGTGTGATGTGATGGTTTTTCCGTCTTTCCATGTCGTCCTGCGATGAACTGGCGACTCATCCGACGTGTACCTATTGCCCATTGATGCATGACTGGGGGTCGGTGCCAGCAGATACGTCACCTGTGACCGTACCAAGCAGAAGATAACCAACAAATTTGACTTTGTCACTTTCAACAAATGTCTTGATGTCTTTGTGTTCAAACCGACTGCAGAGAACAGTGAACAAGGTAACGTAACAGATTACCATTGTGCTTATTTTTTAATTAAACTACATAACACAGTGTCAAATGACTAGTTACTGTTGTGGGTTCATTGAGTTTACCATAAGAACAACAGCATTCACATTTCCAGACAATACCGCTGGTTGTTTAAAACAATATGTGCACAGTAATTACACAATTACACACTTGAGAAATCAGCCAGACACTCGACATGTTGATTGACTTTGGACTTGTAGCTTCCAGCAGCAGTGAATTTGAAGTTAATCCCAGATTGGACAGTTTCCATTAAAGACCATATGTCTCATATGGCAGCAGATAGATTTCCTGAGTTTATAGCAGTTCTGCGGTTGTGAGGGAGGGGCAGGGTGAGACTGAAAATGGAAAGCTGAAGCCCTCTAGTAGTTTGAAGCAGGAGAGGGAGGGCTCTTTCACAACAGGTTTTTTATGGCGGCGTTACACTGGAGGGCTCTTACCACTCCGTCTACTCGGCCACGTTGCAGAGGTATAAATCTTTAAAGGACTGCAACCTGCGTCACAGACGCACACCCAGCTCTGAGGCTGTCCCACCCAGCTGGAGAGCAGCAGGAGATGGGTCAATCAAAGCCAGCACATGTGGCTCAAGGTCCTAAAGGTCTGAGACCAAGGAGCAGATGCAGAGAGGATAAAGTCGATATACAGCAGCAGATAATCCATCAACTTGATGTGATCCACAGGAGCAAGAGATGTTTTCTGCTTCTTTTTTCTTATTTCCAAGGTGACTTGTATTTCTGGTCTCTCTTGAACCACAGCAAAATGCACTTTTACACATGTATCATAGCAGCAGCAAAACAAAGTAAAATACCTACACTCAGTTTATTAATGCTGCAGTTCTTACCATTGGACCTTACAGGTCATCAATTAAATGTTTGATAGACACTTTAGATATTTGAACATCATAAATTAAGACACTGTGATATGAGGAAGATATAAAATGTAAACTGGTGTGTTGGAAAATACGACAACAACGACATGCAGCCTCAGTAATGACAAATCTTTATTGATAAGGTGTCACACAGCAATACATACCTAGTAGTAACAGTACCTATGTCAGCTACATTCAGTCCCTTTGCTTTTGTAGTCATGGTAGCGCTAATAAATGCTAATAAAGAAATGATAATGATTACACATCCCATGGAACAGAATTGTACACATCACACATATGCCAGAGAAAAAGCTGCTGGTGTTTTAAGGCATTTTCTATCCAATAGTATTTGTTCTATGGCAAAATTCTTCTTGACAAACGGCATTGTGAGAAAAAAGGTCGCTGCATGTGTGTTGTGTCTTTCAGGTTGCAGTGTGCACCGTTCCAGTATCACTGTTGTGTATTATAAACTGCAGCATATGCAACTTTGTATGTACTTGTGAACTGGGAATTCCTCTGCTTTCCTTTGGATGAATCCATAAAATAAATATACCTGCCCAAATTTAAGATTAGCTGTTCCCCACTCAGAAAGAAAAAAAAATCCAGTTATGCTAGGCCACTGTGTAGAGTTACAAACACACGTACTACAGTAACATATCACTCAAGTCTCAGGTAAGAAGAAAAAAAAACAGAACAATCCCAGTTTCACTCATTAGTCGTAGCTTGTAAGCAAGCAGCAGGAGAACGAGATACGTATGTTTCAGCTGGCAGTGTGCAGGCGGAGTAAAAGCTCAAAGTGTCTCATCCTAACAGCTTTCTAGTGGTGCACTTGTACTACAACAGACATATTTATCCAGTCATGGCCACCGTTTCACAGAGAGAGAGGTCAGGTTGTTTCAACACTCTGATGTCTGGCAGGTTTTTGACTGAACTTGTGGTTCTTTTTGGTGTTGTCATGGTTCAGTGATGTGACACAAAATGAGGTTACAAGTGGATATGTTTCATCACACCCGGGTGGATGAGAGCACAGTCACTTACAATACATCCTCTAACTAACCAAGAACGAAACGAATGACGTCTAAGAATAGTTCTGAGTAATATTTGTCTTGTCATTGCCTTGTCCCTGTGTCCTTTGTTGCAAACTGTCCTTCAGCATCGACCTATAGATATTTTTGACATGAATGAATAAGTGCCAAAAGGATTATCTTCCTTTTTCATATTCAGAGCACTGACTTGTTTGGGCAGCTTCTCTGAGACCCAGCAACCTTTAATAGTCTTAAATCAACGCTAATGAGGCTAAGCATTGGGCCGACCCTTTAAACTTAAACAAACAAATGACGCTGAATTATCGACAGCCGATGGATTCCATGCAGGCATGACATCTACACATCATGCAAACTATGCTTCATTTACTAATGCACTTTTTTCATGTGCTTCAAGTCTCAGTCATGTATGAGGAGCGACCACAGTGACGGCTCAACAGCGACGGTCGGCGCTCGACCGATGAGACCATCGTCATACAACTGATATGTGACTGGAAATGTTGTGCCGTAAGAGAGTTTTGTTCAATTTTTTTTCAACTTTACGACAAGACGCAAGCCGACTCCTCAAGAGACCACATTTTGTACTTTAGCCACTGACATTGTTTGACGTGTGCTTCTTTTACTGAATGGTCAGTATCATCTCACGTGACAAAGTGTTTTGACTCTGTAGTGTGCTACGTAACACACAAACACATCCCAAAGTGACAGTGGTAGGGGTAGTAGAGGTTTTGGGTGTTTGTTGTAATGTTCCCTCGGAGACGGACCAGGTAAGCGTCGAAATGACCACAGCTCTGTAAGACGTGCTACCTACATGCTGGTTATTGTTGTTGTTGAGTGCGTGAATGAGAGAAAACAGTGGCTTGGTGTTTGTATAGAGTGATCGTAAAAGTAGAGCAATAATGCCTTTTTTAAGGGGGGGGCGGGGCTGTTGGGGGAGTCAACCAACATAAAACAAACCTCTGAATCCTTCACTCCACTCACTTGTGGGCATTCACACCGATCATCTTCCATCCCTCCAGTGCTGCGGATGTGAAGGCTCTGGGTTTGTTTTAGGAGGAACAGACAGGGGAAAGAGGGGTTGGGGGTCAAGAACAGGCTTACACAAGGCTCTTAGTTTTTAGTGGTTGGAACATCATCGTCCTGCTTCTCCATCTTCTTGGTGGTGACAACCGTCTCCTCATAAACTTCGCGCTGAGTGACCTTGCCTCCGGCCTTGCTCTGCTGCTGGTTCTCGTCCTTTCCTTCCTTCTTGGAGCTCTTGCCAGAGCTGGTGTAAATGCGGCTCTGGTAGTTGTAGCTCTGGCCAGAACCGGCGCTCAGGGAAGGGTGGGTGTAGCCCATCCCTGTCCCTATGCGGGTCTCCTCCCCCTCCAGCAGCTTCCTGCACAGAGGATACACAGGATGGACATAAGGACAGAGTGAGAAGACAGCAGGAACAACACCTCCACTCTCACAGCTGAGGTATCAGAGGTGTTATTCCCATCTGGAGACAAATCTACCTGTAAGCTGCGATCTCAATATCCAGCGCCATCTTGACATTCAACAGATCCTGATACTCCCTCAAGTGACGAGCCATCTCACTCTTAGTGGCCCTCAGATCATTCTCCAGCTCAGCCATACTGTCCTGGAGAAAAACACAGTTGGCAGAACATGTTTGACACCTATGGATTTAGACCCCCCCCCCACACACACACACACACACCCACACACCCACACACACACACACTGCCTGCAAACACAGTCGTCAGACCATGCTGCTGTAATTGTCTTTTGCTATAAACGTACATGCACACTGGAATTTGTGTGTGTTAAATCAGACAAAATAGACAAAATATAACACAATAATGATTGACATGCGCACACTGACTAGGTGAATGTTTTTCGTTCTATCCATCTGGACATTCTGTCCTTCAGTTCAACATGCATGAATGTAGACACTCTGCACTAGGTGGGCGTTGTCAGCTGCGGCTGCTGAGCACCAGTGTCCCAGGAGAGATATTTTTCAGTACCATGGACAGACCACAGATGAGCCTGATTCATCCAGAGAAGAATTTAAATCGTAAAAAAAGACGTGTGTGTGATGCCTATAGGAGATAATACATTGAGATGTGGTTACCTGGTAGTTTGCAATCTCCACGCTGTGCCGATCCTCCATCTCCCTGAGCTGCTTCTCCAGAGACTCGTTCGTGCCTCTCAGACTTTCTATCTCGATGGTCTTGGACTGCAGCTGCCTCCTGAACTCACTCATCTCCTCCCTGCTGGCCCGGATGGCGTCGTTGCTCCTGGTCGCCTGCTCGGACAGGTCCGCGAACTTGGTCTTGTACCACTCCTCGGCGGACTGCAGGTTCTTGGACGCCATGGACTCGTACTGGCCGCGGATCTCCTTGAGGGCGGAGGTGAGATCCGGCTTGGAAACCTCCAGCTCCACGGAGACCTGTGCGGCGTGGATCATGTCTGACAGTTCGGCCACCTCTTCTTCGTGCACCTTCCTCAGGAAGTTGATCTCATCCAGCAGAGATTCCACCTTCTTCTCCAGGTCCATGCGCACCATGGTGGCATCATCCACATCTTTCTTGAAAGCCTTGAGGGTGGCCTCTGCCTCCTCCCGGGCGCGGAACTCCTCTTCGTATTTGCCCCTGAGTTTCTGGAGGTCGTCCTCGATGTTGTCCCTCTCGATCATCAGCTGGGACTTGTCCCCGTTGAGCTCGTCCAGCTGGGAGCGCAGCTCGCGGATCTCCTGCTGGTAAAGTTCGGCCAGGCGGGACGGTTCGGCCTGCCGCTGACGCAGAGCGACCAGCTCCGTCTCCAGCACCTTGTTCTGCTGCTCCAGGCTGTGGACCTTCTCGATGAACATGGCGAAGCGGTCGTTGAGACCTTGCATTTGTTCCTTCTCATTGGTGCGGATGATTTTGAACTCGTTGTTGAGGACGCTGCTCTGGGTCAGGTCGAAGTTTTCCAGCGGCATGGAGGCGTAGGAGCGGCCGGCCTTCCTGCTGTACGCCGAGGAGAAGCCGCTGCGGGATGCGGACGAGGACCGGTAGCCTCCCCGGGAGGACATGCCCACAGCTGGCCGCGATGGAGGGGACGCATAACGGGGAGATTCCCCGAAAACCCTCCGGTAGGAAGAGGAAGAAAACACTTCAGATCCGTAGCTCATCTTGGCGCGAGAGGAGACAGAGAGGAGCGCTGGGTGCACCTCCTTTTATAGGAGGAGGGGGGCTCCATCACGAATTAATGTCCTGATGCGTCAGGTGGTCCAGGACCGTCTCATCCTCCCTCCGCCGCTGACATACACCTTTACTGAACGGACGAGATCGGATTTTAGGACACGACGACAGCAAATGACCTTTGATACAAGGAAATCATTTTAAATCGTTAAAAAATGTATTTTGAAGACAAACTGCCAAGGAAACAATGGGAACAGGATAAGGAATCACCTCTTGACCAATTTCTTACACATTTTAACAGATGGAAATAACTTAGATGTACTTTTTTGCGTTTCTTATTAAATGTTTGAAATGGCGATGAGACTAACCACTGATAAAAAGAGAGAAAGAAATAAGCTCTGCATCTTCCAGTCCTCATCTCATGTTCTCTAGTTCTCAAATCTCATGAAGATAATAATCTTAAGGCGTTCAACGTGGAAATAATCATACATACACATTACAACTTATATTTCGTATCTGTCTGTGATTTACTTGATTTGTATTTTGTCTAGATTTATCTGTACAAACCACAACGCTGCATACCAACAACAGGACATTGCTGCCCCCTGCTGTAAAACTGGCGGACTGCAAGTGAACGTGAAGGACTGGACACCACATACCACCGGTGATGATGAACGAGACTGTTCTGTCATCACACACCGGTGTACACATAAGAAGAGTGTGACTTCACAGACATGGATGGGGTGGTTTCCTGACTCATCTTAAAGGACATTCATCTCTGTGGGTGCTGTTTTTATGAACTCATTTAAATATTCTTGACAGTCATTCGTCATTCGTCAGATGGAACAAATGGAACAGAGTCTTCGTAGCAGGGGGACATGGTGGCAGCATGTTAGTTAAAATGTGTTCATAACAAACATATTTGTTACTGACGTCATTACTATTTATAAGATAATCTGCGCCCGTGAGATTTTGTTCTGGCCCCAGCAGACGTCCCCCAATAAAATTATTACCAGTTTAGACTTTGTACTCTGGACTCATCATAGATAAACTAAAACTTTCGTGACAAAGACTACCCCATCAAAAGATGGTGAAACTGTGAGATTTGTTTCAGGTGTCCTCAACAAGCAAATGCAGACCTAAACAGATGAGTTGTTCCCAAGTAAAGTATCTTTTCTGAAATGTCTGAGAGTAAAACACTCACTCCACTAATATACAGTAGATCTTCAGGCCCACAAAATTCCCTTAAGTCCCTATTATCCAAGATTACTCTCAAAATATTTGTGTTTGAGGGTGTTTGTTCAGTCTGTCGGGGTAAAACATACATACAACATATATCATTGTCCCTTTAATTTTAGAAAATTATGATGTGATAGCTGTGAAATGTTGTGAATTTCTCTCAGGAGATAAAAAATAAAGTATCTATCTAAACAACTATTTGTGTAGCTCCAATCATTGTTAACTGGACAAGCAGTCGTATTTTTCATTTTAAAAAAAATCCAAGCCTTCCTTTGGAATCACAGTACTAGGACACTGACAATACCGGTACTGCAGCATTCACAAATGTGCTCAAAGAAAAAAATCCTGAGGGAACTCCCAAGGAATGAATAAAGATCTATCTAACCTAATCTAATCTAATCAGAGGCACCAATAAACATCTACCGAGAATTCATGTAACTACAGATGACTGAGAACTGTAATAATGGTGGGTCTGCCAGAGCCAACTATCTAATCCGACATGTTTATTTGTATTATTGTATTACGGTCCCCTAAAGTTCCCAATCGGAGCGGTATGACTCCCTCACGTTAATGTAAAAAGGGTTTACGACGCGTTTACGTTTTTGCGTACGCTTTTCCCCATAGAGCAAACTAAAAGTGCTCGTATCTCACTCGACCCACATAAAAATACATGTACGCGTTCAGGGTATCGCCCCGTTCAAACGATGTGTGCTTTGTCAACCTTTGACCTACGGCCTGCGAACGGTCAAAGGTCAAAGTTTCCCCCATACACAATCACTGACATTCCAGAGGACGTGGACAGGGTGGGGCAGCCTCAGAAATAAAATGACATAACTACTTTGTGCTGTGGGCTCCGCTTTGGCTCAAGATACCTTAAAATACTCCATTTTTGTAGAGATTTCCGTTCTGAGTTTAACCGTGCAACTATCAAAGCCCCATCTCGTTCCGCTTTTGCGTGCCGTTCCAAGCAAAGTCACGCTGTGGTAATAACTATGAACTACTACACTAACGCTAACCCTTACCCTCAGGCAAAACATGATCTAAAACACATTGCAGTCAATAACATAACATTAAATAAATGAATCAACTGTACCATTCAGTGAAAGAATCTTTTGAAGGTTTCTTTTTACTGAACGGATTCCAGTAATTCTGTCCAACTTAAAAGAACTGTTTTGCCCATGGCTAGTGTGTGTGAGTGTGCGTGCACTTTAATTTCCCATTCTCTCTTTGTCAGTCTCTATTTCATCTATGTGCCTTTATCAATCCAAATGTCATTATCCCGTGTGATGGAAATAAAGACTCGTGACACTTGAATTATGCGTGCAGTGTCCGCGGCCGCTCCGGATAGCTCCGCCCCCTCCTGATAAACAGGCAGTAGCCCTGCCCCCTCCTGCCTGACAGGCTGGAGAGTAGCACCATTGTAGCCCCGCCCCCGCATGGCAAACATGCACTGGCCCCGCCCCCCGAGCGACACGCAGTGGCCCCGCCCTCTGAATATCTCATACCCACAGCTGGCAGCAGAGAGAGGAACAGCAGAGTCAGCCCGACCGTCGATAGCTGTCTGTCAGTGAACACATCCCGGCTCTGACTGCAGCTTTCTCTGTAAACATCCATTAGTGTTTTCCTAAGACGTTCAGCTCCTCATTAGACTGACGGTGCAACTGTTTTCTCCAGGAACAGAGGTGAGTTCACCACAACCTGTCACAGCCTCAATCTGCCCCGACGCTGAGTGGCGCTTGTTTTCGCACCACAGACAGCTAAGACGTCCGTTATTGTTTTCTCAGGAGGAAAGTTGTCAAACGCCAACGACCTCCTCTTCCTCGTCCTCCTCGGAGGCAGCGGACTGTTAGGCTAACAGTGTTAGCTAGCTGACTGTTAGCCGACCCCAGCGAACAGGAATTATCTGCTGTTAGCTTACTGTTGCAGTGGGCTAAGCTAGCCTCAATGGAGAATAGAAATTAGAATAGCCATAGGATGTTCACGGCGTTAAACATAAACGACATCCTCTGTGTCACTGTACTTAGCGGTGGCTTTTCTTCCAACTTGCGTTTTCTCTTCCTCCATTCGAGCTGTTTGCTTTGCAGTGGTGCAGAACCCCCCCCCCCCCCCCCCCCCCTGTCTT
>CAAKHB010001742.1:4737-19610 GCA_901007665.1 Aeoliscus strigatus | reverse complement strand
GAAGAGAACCTAGAAAGGTGGAGGTTTGCTCTAGAGAGAAGAGGAATGAAGGTCAGTCGTAGCAAGACAGAGTATATGTGCATAAATGAAAGGGAGACCAGTGGAAAAGTGAGGTTACAGGGAGCAGAGGTGGTGAAGGTGCAGGAGTTTAAGTACTTAGGATCAACAGTGCAGAGTCATGGAGACTGTGGAAGAGAAGTGAAGAATAGGGTGCAGGCAGGGTGGAACAGCTGGAGAAAAGTGTCAGGAGTGATTTGTGATAGAAGAGTTTCAGCTAAGGTGAAGGGAAAGGTTTACAGGACTGTGGTTAGACCAGCTATGATGTATGGTTTAGAGACACTAGCGATAGGCAGAAGACAGGAGGCAGAGCTGGAGGTGGCAGAGTTAAAGATGCTGAGATTCTCTTTAGGAGTGACCAGGATGGACAGGATTAGGAATGAGGTCATCAGAGGGACAACACAGACAGGAAGGTTAGGAGAAAAAGCTAGAGAGGCTAGATTGAGATGGTTTGGACATGTGCAGAGGAGGGACAGTGGATACATTGGTAGGAGAATGTTAGAGATGGAGTTGGAGGTAGGAGACAGAGAGGAAGGTCAAAGAGGAGGTTTATAGATGCAGTGAGGGAGGACATGGAGGTAGTTGGAGTCAGAGTAGAGGATACAGAGAACAGGGAAAGATGGAAATTGATGATTCGCTGTGGCAACCCCTGAAGAGGGACAAGCTGAAAGGAGAAGAAGAAGTCCAATTGGGCTTTCCTTTATTCTCCTCCATCGCTGTTAACTGGTTGGATTTGAATGCCAACCAACACGGCTTCTCATAGGCAGGTCAGCGATCACAGACATTGATGAAAGCTGAGCCAGTTCAATGTGCAAAAATTACCAGCATGGTAAATAAATGTAAGCAAATAAATATAGCTATCAGCATATGGATACTGTGCAAGTGGTTTACATGTACAAGCCAAAAGCGAGCAAACAGCGATGCATTGTGAGTTGCCAGATATGGTCTCAATGCTCGGCACAGAAGGCGGACTCTGCAAGTCCTACAGCAGCAGCTTCACAGCCCCGGAGTTATGAGTCACATAGGTACAATGACAGCTGATGGCCAGCTAATGTTTTGAAACATATTGGTAGCTTCAGTTAATTTGGCCCTGTGCCAACTTTGTGTCGCTAACGTGAGTAAACTAATTGATAGCATTAAGCTAATATCTACGTGCCATTATGTAACTGCTGACTGCTGATTTTTCAGATGAGCTTGTTGAATTATTTCTCTAAGAAGCGAAAGACACCTGATGAAGATATTGTTTCTATTAGTCTTCTAGGTGACGACTGATTTGAGAATCAGGCTGCGGGGCGACTACCTTGCGGCATGTATGATGCTGAGCATCAGCGGGCCTCCTCTCACAGCCTTTTCCTACAACAGAACCTACGAGCTGTTCTTTAAAGAACGAAGAACAATTCACTGTTGTGAGGCAGGGTGGAAACTGTGCCTAGGCCCCATAAACAAATGATCATTCATTGTTTGACTTTTATTTGTTTCATTGCTATTGTTTTATTTATTCATTTAATTTAAATTATGTGTTTTTTTATTTTTACATTCAGCGTGTCATTAAATACATTTGTTGTAAAAGTAAAACCTAAAGTCAAGTGCCATTTGTTTACACCGCAACGGCTCCCTGGAGAGCCTGCCCCCGCTGCTGAAAAAAATCCTCGAGGAAACACTGTGACTCATCTTCAGTACTGTGAGGGAAGGAGGTTCTCCTCCAGGACTTAACCTTCCATGATCCTATCCATTGACCCCTCAATGTGGTGAAGTCGTCCTGGACCCTGCGCAGAAGAAGTGATGTTTCCCCTTCTGTTCTTCACTGTTGAGGTGGGGCTCTCTGGTCATACTCAGTGTTTCTGTTCCTCCAAACACAGCGGGTGAATCCATTTTTGGTTTTCATCTGCAGAAGGGTCCTGCAAATCCTCTCTGTCTGCCAAGTCCTCTGAATCATTTCGATGTTCACTGACAAATTCAGACGTCCTGGACACGTGTTTTCTCGAGCAGGGGCCTTACATGTGCTGCAGCAGTTCAGTCCATTACAGCTTACTGTGTTACCAGTGGTGTTCTTGGTGACCCAACTGCTCTAACAAGCTCCTCCGTGTACTTTGGGGTTCTCATGGTCATCCTCAGCCCGTCCAGACTGGTGGAGACTGACGGTCATTTGTGACAGTTAACTTCTCGCCAAGCGTCTTGCTGATGGTCTTGTTGCGGTCCTGGCGCAGGTCATCAATCTTGTCTGTGACGTCTTTTGACAGCTCTTCGTCTTCTTCGTCCTCAGTAAGGAATGTGCTGTGACATATCGATGATAGGAGGATGGCTGAGACAGATAATGATAATACACCCAAACAGGTGTGACTACTGTCACCTTTGACCTGCTCTTGATTTGGAATGAGTGAGGGACTGAGTGAATGGATGGATGAAGGCAACAGTGAAACCGTGTGTGTGTGGCTTTTTAAAAACACAAACCTGCACATTTCCCTTTTTAACAAATCCATCAGTGAATGTTGGCATACTTAGAATCATGTATCTTTGAGTGTCAGGATTCTTTTCAGATGCTTGAGGCAGGAACACAACCATGTTGTCCGATGGGGTCAGTGTTTCATTGACAAGTCGTTTGCACGTTCTGAACATCTGTTGGAAGACACTGGATTAACAACCAAACTCTGGATTGAAAGGTTTGGTCCCTGCGTGACGAGCGTTAAAACACAACTACGGACCTGAGCCGAGCAGCTGGCAGGAAGTGGGTTTTCATGTTGACAAACTTCCTCTTATTGTTTCAGTTGTCGTTTCTGTGCCTGAAATGTATTCACATTTTACTGAACATGTATTTCAGTTACTCTCTAGTGCAATGATCAATTTATTGATACAAGCTAAACCAATATCACGACTGGACCTGTCTGTAGCGACCAATCAGAGGACGGTTCTCTGTCTGTAGCGACCAATCAGAGGACGGCCCTGTGCACGAAGTGCATGCATTTGCACGTATGGCACAGTGCACTTTGGACGGAATACAAGTACAAATGTACTTTAATAACTGCTAGATAACAAGCTACTTTCCCATGGTAAAAGTACAAAACACTGAAAAAAAGTCAAACACAAGCAAGTCCGACTCTCCTCTGTTTCTCCACCTGGAGACACGACTGTTTCTTCCTGGATTTATCACACGTACATGTAGTTTTGTGTGAGTGTACGTGTATTCACTGTGGGATCTTGTTGGTCACGTGACTGACGGACCGGAGCTGTACTGCACTGGAAACGCATCCGGTGAGAGTGGACGGACTCGCCACATTTGGTGTCAGAAGTGGGATCCAGGATGGCAGCGATGTTTCAGGAAATAGATAATCTCATCGGTCGTCTGGAAGCTAAATTAAGTTAATTCATTGTTTGTCCTTTAATTTTTTTTCTTTCTTTTTCTATGTAAAGAACTTTGAGTGTCCACCGTGTGTGAAATGTGCTATACAAATAAAGCTGCCTTGCCTTACTTAGGTTTCAGTTTTGCACATATTGTTTGCACTTTTAAATAAGAGCAATATTTAATTTTATCTGTGGAAAGAAGTTGAAAAGCTCATGCTTCGGTCATGCATTGAAGGTCGTTCAAGGTGTCAATAAACACTCATGTCCAGTCACATATTTTGTCATTTTACTTTTCTTAAAAGTGATGTGAAAATATTGTCTCGTGTCATGAGCTGTGTTTTTCTTCTTCTCTTGTGTATGTGGTGCTTAGTATCTGTTTTGGGGCGTTTGCGTCACTTGGTCCTCTGAGCAGCCTCCATGTTTTTTAAAATGGAGTTACTGGAGGTCTGGTTTCAGCTCTACCTCCAGCAGTACGTTGCTATGCAGATCATTGAATCACTATTACTGTTTTGCTGGTAGTTTGGTGAACTGTTTGTAACTCCTCCTCTCTGGTTGACATCAGCAGGCCGGAGGATGTCTGTGGAGGTGGACGTGTTGTTGCAGGAGGCCAAAGAAAGCATCGAAGCAGCCCAGAACTTTCGCAGTGAACTCCAGCAGCGCCTCCATGGCCTCAACCAGGCCCGCAAACAGGTATGACCGCTCCGTCATCCCAGACACGTCATCACATTTGACCCCATCAGACCACAGGTGGAGCGGACCACTGGAGCAGACCCTGCTCGAGGCAGACGGCCCTCTTCTTCTCCCCCCTACAAACAGTGTTGTTCGTCAACTAATCTTCCACAAGTTCAAGACCTTTATGTATTTAAGTGTCTTTTTGTGGCTTCAGAATCCAGGTTTGACAAAGGATATTGTAAATAAAGTAAAACAGTTCAATGTGATGTGATTAATGAAGGGAACATTACAGACAGGTGTGCATGCACATGGTTTATTTGGCGTACCTTTGGACGTGCATACACCTTTTCTAAATGAAACTCCTGATCAGTGATCTGAGGGAAAGGAAGCACCAGTTTAACACTTGTCTTTACGGTGCAGAGGAAGACGTATGAGTTAACCCCTCATCATAGAACTCAGTTCAGGGTCATGTCTGGTCTGACCAGGTATACTATGCTTATAGCTGCAACAGTTTTCATCCTCACCATAGAACATTTGAACTTTTAACACAGACAGTATCGCTGCCGATACGTTCGTGTCAGCACTCTTCAGAGTACCATGTGACTACGCTATCAGAAAATATCAGACGGATCCCGAAAGCTGAGTAAGTTGCACACAGTTCCACTACCTGCTGTGAAGAAGGAGCTGGGAGAGGTAACGTCCATTGGTTCCTCAAAGTTGAGGAGTTGCACTTCACAGCCAGGTTGCTGTCATTACGGTAATGATTCGCCGGCTTCTGGCAAGAGCCAACACTTGTCAGCTTTCGGGAACCGTTCAGTAACATATAGATGTCATTTGAACTGACAGTATGTGTTGATAGGTACGTGCTGGTCGGTGAACAGAAATGAACATAACATATTCCACAGTGTCTGTGGTACAACAGTTCATTTACTATCACCTGATCTCTGAAGGACGTGTCAGATGTATCCCACTGACAGTGGCCTTCAGCGGCCTGAGCAAGATGTTCATGTACCAACAGTCAACTACAGTCGGATGTGTCAGACACAGAGGTTGTGTCAGATCTCAGAGTGTCACTTTGGTGTTCCAACCGCCCTAGAGGGGATTTCTGAACAAAACATGACGGTGATCTTGTAGTTCACAGTCACAGCTCCTACTCACTTTCAGTCACTACTGCTTGAAGTAATCGGACACAAGTCACTGAGAACGTCACTGAGTCACTGAGAACGTCACATCGGGCCTCAGTATCAGCAGATCTCCAAATCAAATGACTCAGACTCTGACTCAGATCGGGAGCAAAAATCCAATCTTCAGTAATCACATAAACATGTGAGGGAACTTGTCAGTGTGCTGAGTTTGACCACCTCATGTGTGTCCTTTCAAATGAAGACCCTACCGATACAAAAAGAGGTGTTTAGACTTAAGTTGAGACGTGGCTCAGCCCCCCTGGACTAAAGAAGTGTTTTTCCCTGGCCCTAGAACATCCCAGTGGAATATTCTCGGTCTGCTATCTGTTCCTTCCTCCTGCTGACTGCGTTTATCCATCAGCTGCTCACAATAAACAATGCAGCTTTTCCTGTTACAACAAATGATCAGCGAGCCTTTGAGAGGAGCCGGAGGGAGGCAGATATTTATCAAAGCATTTAAGAACAAAGAGCGTTCTTCTGGAGCGTGTATTTCATTCCAGCTCCATGTGCTCCACATAGTTCAAAAAATGGAAAAATGGTTTAACAGAACATCCTCCACGTGAAAAGAGAAATGTTGGTAAACATTTGTGGCCGATCTCAGTTCTGTCGGACGTTTTCTCCTTCTTCACACCAAGTAGAGGAACCGAATGACACGTGTCAGCTCTCAGGAACTGTTTTGTAATTCTGTTACTCCGGTGTTAAAGGGTTAATGCCATGTTGACTCCTCCCGTACGTGACAGATTGCTTGATGGGATCGGGTGATATTGACAGTGTTTTTTGTTGTGACGGTTCTGCGTTGGACTGACAGTCATCAGGATACGAACCCTTCAACATCTCAGTGTTTTCCATTCTTGCAGCCATTCTGTCTCCGCTTTATCGCTGCAGCAGTTGTCTTTCATTTCCTGCTGCCAGTTTTTTGCTTTCTCTGCACATACACATTGTAGGCCCTGCCACGGTGTCTGTTTTGCAAGGAGGAACAGAAACATGACCTCCACCACGGATGACAAACCAGTCAGCTTCCTGATGCGCTGCGTGTCAGCGCGGGCGGGCTTCACTGAGCAACAATCGACGCAGTCATCACGTACCAGGAGTTTGTGTTGTGAGCTGTACGTCCTTGTAGTATAAAAATGAGATGGTGTCATCAGTCGTGGAGAGGAGACAGTGTCTGAATGTGATGATGTTTTCAGCAACATAAATAACAACATAAATACTGAAGAACAATAGGAGGACCTTTTTAAAATAAGATTAAAAAAAAAGCAGGGCAGTCTTCTTCTGAAATAAATACATGAGAAATGTACGATTTCAACATTTGTTCTATTTTTTTGGGGGACGTCCTCTGATCGGTCCCTACAGACAGACGGACGTCCTCTGATCGGTCCCTACAGACAGTAGACAGAGGGACGTCCTCTGATCGGTCCCGACAGACAGAGGGACGTCCTCTGATCGGTCCCTACAGACAGACGGACGTCCTCTGATCGGTCCCTGCAGACAGACGGACGTCCTCTGATCGGTCCCTGCAGACAGTAGACAGAGGGACGTCCTCTGATCGGTCCCGACAGACAGTAGACAGAGGGACGTCCTCTGATCGGTCCCGACAGACAGAGGGACGTCCTCTGATCGGTCCCTACAGACAGACGGACGTCCTCTGATCGGTCCCTACAGACAGACGGACGTCCTCTGATCGGTCCCTGCAGACAGACGGACGTCCTCTGATCGGTCCCTACAGACAGAGGGACGTCCTCTGATCGGTCCCTACAGACAGAGGGACGTCCTCTGATCGGTCCCTACAGACAGAGGGACGTCCTCTGATCGGTCCCTACAGACAGAGGGACGTCCTCTGATCGGTCCATCCTCTGATTGGTCTGTCGTCTGATCGGTCCGTCCTCTGATCGGTCCCTACAGACAGAGGGACGTCCTCTGATCGGTCCCTACAGACAGAGGGACGTCCTCTGATCCTTGTGCACCACAACTTTCTCTGTGCAAATGAGACACGTCGGGTTGCCCCCAATAAATATTGCATTTCCCATTTTTCCTGAAATTTTCTGTGCTCATCACCAACCTTTCCCTTCACTGCAGGCTTTGAAAAAGACATGTCGGGGGCTGTGTAATATATAGACATATATGTATACATATACATGCTTGGTGTCACTGTCGCAGTGAAGTTTCAATCAAGCGTTTAGCCGACGCACTGAGAACTTCTCAATGCATCACTTCCCCTTCTTTTTCTTTTTCTAACCCCAGCACGGCGGTCGGCAGATAAAATCCCGGTAGCAGTACCCAGTACCCACTTTGATTTATTTTGTCAGAGAGAGAGACTTCATATTAACTCTTTCAGTGCCACTGACGTGTGTGTATAAAAACAGAACACACCATGACAACGCTGCTGTAACTTTCACTTACTGAGAAATGTTTCTCTGCTTGCATCAAGCCCGGCCGATGTCCCGCCCCCTAGAGCCATATACCCCACCGTGATTGGTCGGTTCGTTCAGCTACGCATACAACACTGTAAAGTGCCATACATATCATGAAAGATTCAACTTTTATATTAGAGCGGGGGCCATTGACCCCTGCTGTAGACAGATGGCCGTCTCTCTACCATCAGTTGTACCAGTGATATCGATCCGGTTCTTGTTGTCATTGATCACGTCTGATGTGTTAAACACACTCTGAGGTTTGTTCATGAAGAACAGACCTTTTGTGATGTTTGAGCGCGGAGCAGAGTTCCGTGTCAGCGATGGTGTGCTGCTCCGTGTTTCTGCTCTTTCTGTGACAACTTCACCATCTCCTCCATGTTCTTCATTGTCTGTGCAGCAGTTTTGACAGATTATGTTTGAGTGCTGGGTTCTGTTCCTGCACCTCTCCTCTGATCATGAAAGAGGGGGTGCGGGAGGCGGAGCAGAGACCTCTGACTCTACATCACGACACAAATTTGACTATCGACGTATGACATCCAGTATCTCCTTTGTAAACATATGTATTACAATACATGTATGTAAACGTGTATACCTCCAGCAAAACCACGACCCATAAGCGGACCAAGGTGGGGATGACGAAGGAACGAACCGACCTTTGTTTGCCTCTCTGGGTTCCTCAGGTACGGGGCAGCTCAGTTCAGGCCCGCGAGGCCCTGCGGAGGCACTTTGCTGAGCTGCAGGCGGCCGCTAGCCGCTTGCTGACGGAGCGGCTGACAGCGTTGCTGGCAGAGGTGAATGACATCGAGACGGACAGCGTCAAACCCCTGGACGACTGCCAGAGCCTCATTGAACACGGCGTGGGTCAGGCTGACGAGCTGCTGAGAGAAGGTGGGACTTCACACTGAAACATCACACTCACAGTCAGACACAATCATACATTGTCTGACTTCGGTTGTCATCATATCGATCATTTCGATTGCGTCTCTTACAAGTCACAGGTAAGTGTCAGTTTCCCCAGAGAGTGACAGCTGCTGCCAGCCCCTGACAACAACACCAAGGACAAGAGCAGATTGTCCATTCCCTCAGCGGTGTCAGCAGTGTCTGACAGAGTCTGTCTGTGCAGGGGAGGCAGCTCTGCGTTGCTGTCTCGGCGAGAAGGAGGACAAACTGGGGAGTTTCACAAAGAAGGCGATGCACATCCAACTGGACAGGTGGGTGGGGGGCGTGGCTTATCAATGGAGCAACAGAGGTGTGTCTGAACAGAAGGAAAAAGAAAACGCAAAATATCAAGCAAACATGATGTGATATACTTTTGTCTGATGTTGAACTTCACGAAGGTCAGCAACCAGCGTTTTTTTGTGTTTTTTTTTTACAGTGTTGATAAATCACTGATTTCAAAAATCCCTCAGCTCTTGTAATCAAACTGTCATTTGAAGGGTTAAAGTCCTCAAAATGATGGAGGCTTTGAGCAGGGAAGACGTTTTTAAAGTCGACTGATTGAGAAAAAAGCAGAGGGAGACAGATGAAACGTTAGTTCAGATGGACAGAAATGTCCAGACTGATGCATGAGGGGGGGCACTGTGAGCTGAGATCCTGGCTTCACCTCAGGCTCACGTCCATCAGTCCTGTGTGTGTCCTTCTGTCCGTGGTTGTGTTTTACCATGCGGTGGATGACGTGTACAAACGTAGGACACACGATGGCTCCGCTTCACTCGTCGTTCCAGTTCCCGTACAGATGAGAGAAGGAGGTTCCGCCTTTCGACGGCTCCTCCAATCATCATGCAGCAGCTGCTCCGTTCCCTCCCAGGAACACTCCCCTTCCCTGGCGTTGGGTCTGAATGTCGTACTCCTCCTTCAGCCTGCCCGAGGTCCCGGCGCTGGTGGACGTGCCGTGTGTGTCGGCTCAGCTGGACGACTCCCTGCTGGGACTGCTGAGGGACGGCGTGTCCCGCCACGGCTCCGTCTCATCGCACCCCCCCGTCCAAATAGAGGAGCTGCAGGAGAGACCAGGCGGTGTGCTGGTCCGCTGGTGTAAGGTCAGCAGCACGCACGCACGCACGCACACACACACGCGCACGCACACACACTCTGGTCATCTCCGTGTCCTCGCTGCCGCAGGTGGACGACGACTTCTCAGCAGCAGATTATCGACTGCAGTACCGGCGCTCAGGCAGTGGGGGCGGCCACTACGAGGACGCTTACATCGGTCGGGAGTGTGACTTCCTGGTTCTCCACCTGGACGCCCACACGGACTACGTGTTCAGGGTCTGTGGCCGAGGGGAGGGGCGCACCGAGTGGAGCCCCTGGAGCATCCCCCAGACAGGATACACAACACTGATAGCACACGGTAGGAGGGGGGGGGCAGGAGGAGTAGGAGAAAGGGTAGGAGGAGGTGGGAGACGGAGTCTTTTCAGGTCAAACTGTGTGTGTGTGTGTTTCTCCAGAGTGGCGTGTGGGGACTGAGGGTTACATCCTGAGCAGCAGGAGGAACATCGCCCTGCGCAGTGACTCCTCCCTCACCAAATGTCCCGTCCTCTACTCCAACACACCCACATATTTCTGCGGCCAGACGCTGACCTTCAAGTAGGCACACACACACACACACACACACAGGTCACAGGTCACAGGTCCAACTCCTCCTGTCTAACGGTGTCTGACTGTGACCGTAGGATCTCTGCCACGGGTCAGGTGGATCGACGGGACAGTCTGGGGGTGTGTGTGGAGACAGAGGACGGGGCCGAGTCCCTCCAGAGGGACGGCGCTGTCTGCATCTCCACCAGTGGTACGTTGAGTCAGAACCAGTGACTGAGTCCACATGCAGCAGTGTGTCTGTGCACGTGATGGAGGAACAGCATCAACTGATTGAAGATCAGATCATCATCAACCATAAATTCCTGTTCATTCTCTTGGAAAGTTTCCAACTTTCCAATCCAATTCCCAGAATTCCCTAAAGGTGTGTCAGTGTGTGTCATGGCCATTTTCCTTACACAGGAAGAGGAGATGGAGACCGCGTAGACGGAACTAGAATTGTTTTCAACGTGTCCAGAAACATGAAATATGTGCGGCCACACAAACCACTGAAGACGCTGCAGTGCATCCTCCAGACCTGTGAGCGGCGCTGTAACGCTGCCACAGACTTGTCTCTGTGTGGACGTCATCTCTAATCTGCACATCTGTGTGTTCTGTCCCTGCTCAAGGCAGAAGGCCGTCCACATATGGCCTTGGATCTGATGGGGGTTTCTGAGCCTGTAACAGGAAGTTGTTCCTCTCCTCTGCCAGTCAGAGCGGCTCATGTGAATGTTTCTAGAGTTAGAGCAGCCAGTATGCTAGGCTAAGCTATGCTATGCTATGCTAAACTAAGCTAAGCGTTCCACATCAACTGCCCGGCCCTGACTGGTGTTTGTGCTCGTCAGGTGCGGTGTTTGTGAACGGGAAGGAGATGACCAACCAGCTGCCGGCCATCGCCGTGGGCTCTGCCGTGACCTTTGACATGGAGGTGGTCAGTCTGCTCCCCATCAGCAACAACAACAACCTGAGCGAGGGCGGCAGCTTCAAGCTGAGGGTGACCATCGGCTCGGGGAACCGAGAGGTGGTGTTTGATTGGCTGCTGGAGCAGACGGTGGACTTGCTGTTCTTCGGCTGCTCGTTCGCCCACAGCGGCTGGAAAGTGCTCGTCTTTTAACACTTGACCGGTTTCCGTCTGTTGCCTGGGTCACACCTGACACGTCCTCCTGCGAGCAGCCCCATTCTGTAGCTGTTTGTTTTCGTGTTTTTTTGTAGACGTTGAAATGTGACCGTTCACATCCTTTTTGTCCATCTTCTCTGCACTCGTCTGTTTATGTTCCCTCTCTCCCACCTGTGCTTTTCACCTATGCAGCTCATGTTCTTTGGGAACTGTCACATGACCCCAGCGGGTCATCAGGCAGCCCCCCCTCAGACCACAGCCGTCAGTGAGGAGGTCTGTGTCTGACCAACTCTGATCTGGAAGTGCAGTGGAACTGGACGACGAGCTGCTGTTCACTCAATGTGACCTCATTGGTCACCGGTTGTTACCGACCGCTGGGATCGAGTGTGTACATCATCAATTCAGTTACAAATATGAATGAATGAATGAATGAATGCAGCGTACCGACGTCTGCGTATCGGTGCCATAATCAGTAGAATCTAGTAGAATAAAGTGATGGTCAGTTTCTCAGATGCTCTGACGGTGTTTGGGGAATCGGTCATTTAAAGCAGTGGTCCCCAACCACCGGTGTGTGTTACCAGGTCGCACCGAGAAAAAAAAATCTGTTTTATTCATTATCAGACTCTGAAAGATGTTGTATTTTGAAAAACTACCAGATTCTCTCCTGTCTTTCATGTGTCTCCTCTGATTGACACACTGTGATAGTGAAATGAAGACCACAAACCAACAAACGTCACTGCAGAGGTTTTTTGCTCCGGGGAAGAGAAACCTAAACCTTCAGAGAAACATCAATTCAAGAGACAGTACCAGGAGTGGTATTTGACATCTGGACTCATTGCTACAGGTGATTCACATGTTCATGTGTCATGTGTATTATTAGGTATTTGTTGTCATGCTGGTGGTCTTGTCTTATTTAGTCGTGTTTATCCTCCACACCGTGAAGACCGGTGACGCAAAAAAGGTTGGGGACTGCTGATTTAAAGGAAGGTGTCTTCTGGAGGTTACAGAGAAACCACAACAGTGTTAATACAACGTGACGGACCATCGTTTTCAGACTTTTTTATTTTTAAGAAGAATTCCATGGAGATTTCAGTATCTGGCTGGTTGAAGAAGTTTCCTTCAACTGTACTGGAGAAAACGTTGGCGGACCACTGTGGATGGTACAAGGGTCCTCGTCCTTCCCTGTCAGTCTATCAACATAAACTGTCTGTTCCATTTCTTCTTGTAACATTTGGTTTGTGATATAAAGACCATGTTTCATCATCGGAGCCTTTTAAAGGAGTGTTTCTTTGATACAGCTCTGTGTGTGTGTGTGTGTGTGTGTCGGTGTGGACAGGTTGCTGAGTGTGTCTGTGTTTCTCTGCTTCTCATCAATCATAATTGATAGTTTGATCGGTATAGCGGGCAGTGATGGGCAAAGGGAGGCCTCGAAGCATTTGAAGCAATTGTGCCTAAGCAATTTGACACATGCATCTCCATGGTGACACCTGGTGGCCAATTTTGTGAACTACATGTGACTTTTCAGCGGCGTTATTCATTTATGACAATAAAGATTAACTAGAAAAATCCCTCTTCGAGAAATGTTGATGTGGGTCTGCCCCTGACGCCGTCCGTGTGCTGTCAGTCGCCGTGTTGTCGACCCGAAATCTCAGAGCTTGTAGCATCGAAGATCATTCTTACGAACGGCCTGTTGGCTTCAAAGTGCAAAACCATCATAAAACCCATAGAAAACCAATACACAACATTTAGACAACCAATATACAACCATTACTTCGGACATTGATAACCCATTCACAACTTATACCAAAACAATACACACCCCACAAACAACTGTTAATTAACCTGTAAGCAACCATTTCACAACCTATAAACAACCAGTGTACCACAGGGGGACAAACCACCCATGGTTGGCACGGCGATGATTCCCCAAATGTGTAGATGTATAGTTTATGGGCGTAGGTGAATGTATGGCTGAGATAGAGACTAACAGGTCAATGTTGGTGCGTGTGTCTCTGTATGTGTGTCGCAGCCGTTTTCTGTCCTTTCTGTCTGCTCGGCTGGGACTCGGGCGGTGGACGCTTTCATGACCGTGGCGCGACAACCGTACATCCTATCGACGAGCCATTTTTATGTCAGCATCATAGGAAACAGACCTATCCGACGGTATGTAGTTTGTTTATATGCGTAATAGATTGTCAGGGCTGGCTCAACTCCCTGATAACAAATACAAGAGGGAAGGGAACTAGAATAATATAGTTTATTCAACAAAGGAAGCAACGGAAACTACGGCAAACTAAATACAACAACCTATATCTGTAATGTGAATTAACAGAAAATTAACAAAAAGACAACAGGTGAGCAGTGGGGTCGAGCCGGGACTGGTGAGCCACGAGCGCCGAGAGAGCCAAGAGAGTGAGCGGGCGGATTCCTCCGGTGTTCATAGCCAAAGCCCCGCCCACTAAGTCACACACCGGAGCCCCATGACCAAACGCGCTCTACAATGGAGAGAGAGAGAGAGAAGGGGGCAAAACACATACAGTACATGCAGTTCCCAACAACCCCACCCAGACTTGGGGTTGTCACAAGATAAAGATTAAAAAAAATGTGTGTTTAGGATAGAACATCCAGTCTTTTCAAGGGATGACATCATGGTCGGTGGCCTGTAGCGTGAAAATGGAAAGAGCTTTGGAATTTACACATGTGAATGGGGACACAGAACACTACAAAATGGTAAAATTTCAAGTCAATAGAGCAAACACAGGGCCAAGTTGTTTGGTCATCAAGATGCTGTTTTTCAGCCCAGATTTGAGGGAGAGCTTTCAGCGCATTTACCAGAAAACGTAAAAACACTGAGATTTCAGGGTCATGTGGTTGGATTCAGCACAAAATATCTACAAATTGAGTGTGCCTGGATCCCCAAAAATGGCCCACAGCATGACAAAGTTCAGTTACGTGTTTTTTGCTTTTTGGACAATTCTGCTGGATTTTCATTGGTACTCCTCGCATTTCTTTGAACGTCACGAAAAAACGGAACGAGATATGGGCTTGAGAGTCACATGGCTGAAGAGGCAACGAAAGTCTCTACAACTACAGTGTATTTGTATTTATGTATCTGGCGCCAAAACGGAGCCCACAGCACCCAGAGGTTTGGCAACATTTTTTTTTATTCCTGAGTCTCCCACACTCTCCACTCTCGCGTTCCCTCTGGAATGTCAATGATTGTGTATGGGGGAACCTTTGACCTTTGACTGTTCTCAGGCTGTAGGTCAAAGGTTGACAAAGCACACACCGTTTGAATGGGGGCGATACCCTGAATGCGTCGATGTATTTTTAGTTCAGGTTGAGCGAGATTTGGGCGAGATATGAGCATGTGTAGTTTGTTCCCATTCATTGTCTTTTCGTACGAGCCCAGTATGTAAGTAGTATATATATATATATATATATATATATATATATATATATATATATATATATATATATATATATATATATATATATATATATATATATATATATATGTGT
>CAAKHB010001741.1:40958-61413 GCA_901007665.1 Aeoliscus strigatus | reverse complement strand
TGAAACACTTATGTAGAAAAGCACTGAACATGACGTTGGCTTTATAGTGGAGGGAAAAATGTCTCCCCAAACATGGAGAGAGGATAAATTGGATGGAGGGGGTCACAGACTGAAACAGCCACATACACTTTACTGTTTGTTTGTCAGCTACAGTGATTTCTTGTTGACTGAATAGCAACAATCGTTCATTGAACTTACGCTCATGTTCCCTCCTGTCACTGAAATTAATACATTTACTCTGTGGAGTAAATGTGGGAGAAAACACAAATATTTTTACCTTGTTCTCCGTATTTTCTCCCTCTGGTTCTAGGGGCCAGCTCCCACATGCAGATCTGAAAGGGATGAATGATTATGGGTACACATTCTTACGTACTTCCTCCTCTTGTATCTGCTGCAGATATGTGAACAAAACCAATTTAAATCATTAATCTTTTTTCTGTGGGCTACTGTCCGACACTGCTGTGTGGTTGTTGGACACAGACATGCACCCACCAAATGACTCACACACAAATCTGACACACACACATGTTCAAATCCTCCACATTCCTCTCCTCGTTGCTGGCTGCACCCCCAACTCTGTCTCTCTTTCTCTCTCTCTCTCTCTCTCTCTCTCCTTACCAGGAAATTAACCTTGACATTTCCAACACATAATTCTCCTCTAATAAAACGTGTGCGTAAATACACATAAACAAATGTGTGAAATATTCATAGAGGCGGTCGTATGCGATGAGGACCTGCATATCAAAGCTTAGAGACACTGCTGGGAAGGGATTTTCTTTGCCTATCTGCCATCTTAACACAGCCATCATCCCGAGATCAAGTTCCTGCTATGAACATTACTGCGTGTTGGTCTGTTGTTATATTCAACAGGAAACTCATGACAAAACGCATGCAGAGATGAACCGTCTGGCTCGTGTGAACGACAGAAATAGAATTCTAATGATAAAAATGAATTATAATGAACAAAAGTACAGGAAGTGGCGAATGGGGAGAGGACACCAACACATATCGATGGCTTACAGGCCAATAAAACACATCGTGACATGTTTCAAGGACAACATGTCCAACTAACAGCCGGGAATTGAAGCGCGCAGCACATAATTTGGATAGTGAGCACATAGTTAAATTGTTTTGCCTATTAATAACAACTATGGTGCCAGTAGTCTAGTGAGAGGATACATTTATATTGCACCCATATGTATGGAAATAGATCTATGACCATGACCATGTTTCTTTCCACCTGTGTTGTACACGACATTCAAACCTGCTCTAATACTCAATGTCTGTCAGCTTGCAGCACAAGTTAAATATTTCCTTCGAGGGATTTTTACATTTGCTCTTTCAATTTTTGCACTGAGACAGTGCATACGTGTGGCCGAGAATTACCGTGTATGTGTTTGTGATCTTTGCGCAAGTGTGTGCATGGCTAGCCCGCTTCCTTCATAATAGGATGACACTGATGCAGATCCAAAATGGCTGTTTTTCAGATGAAGGAAGCGTGTGCGTAGGTAGTGATTGTATAACACCATCACGGAACGCCATCGCTCCCTCTCTGACCAGTCTCATTTTAGGGCAACGGAACTGCAGAGGAAAAGGCACCGGTGGCATATTATTCTGTCTTGGAAAATAACCCTCATGTTTTTATTCATTCCTGCACCACAAACAAAAACAGAATTTGATTTCCAGTGTAAATATTCTGGATCAATATCAGAACAGAATGTATTATTTGTGATAATATGGGCATCAGAGGGAGAATCTTTTTTTTTTTTTTTCGGGAGCACAAGTTCTATAGTAAATCCAAATTGTAAGGGCTTATGTAAGGCTTTGCTTAGAAAGATGAATATGACACACAGCTTATGTACTGATGCCATAAAACCGTCAGTGTTTGTGGCTCCTAATGAAACGCTTCTGATCGCCGTGTAGAGGCATCTACATAACCGAGTCTTGCTCTAATCACCATCCCTTCCTGCTGGGCCTGTGTCATATCCTGCCGAGCCACAAGACGGAAGCTGGGATGAGGTACATGTACCTCCCACGGATTACACCGCTGCTGTCTCCAGGGTGACAGAGGCACTCACAGTGACAACCACATCTCTGTGCGACTTAGGTCCTTAACGTGACGGAGAAATAGATGGGCTGAGAGATGGAGATCAGCGGTGGAGCAACATTGAGAACAAGCAAGAAAATAAACCAAAAGGCTTATTCAGTGCAGACATAAAACACACACTGCCAAAGTATGGACAGAGAGAAATAACATGAACAAACAAACAAAATAAAAGCATGCAGTGATTTATGGATTCACAGCCTGGACCACACTGAACCGTGAGTGGGCTGCGGTTCAAGGTAGTGGATTTTTTTAAGAAATGTATACTGCTCTGGGATGATCCATAGATCTGCCTTAATTCAGGCGGTGGAGTTGTGAAAATGTATTGACATGGTATATTTCTATATTTACTGCACATGATGTGGGATGGAATGTCTTCATCCAGCGCATACGAGTCGTGTGCTGTTTCAACTGAAAGTTGGATCTGCTGGAACAACCAACTTAAGTTACGTAACAACAGTTCTGACGCTAATCATACAGTAATATACAACAAACACATAAAAGATTAAGAGCATCATTATTATTATTTTCTCTTCTTTTCTTTCTCTTTTTTTTTTCTTTTTAGCAGTGGGACCGCTTTTTCAGATGTCACCTACACACATTCTCCAGAGACCTGATAACAAACTGCTGATTTGAATCAGGTGTGTCGGTGCAGGTGACATCTAAAACCAGGACAGGATCCATCAGGAGGACTGAGAACCACTGGTGAAAAATAGTCACACACAGACAGAATTAATTGGGATTTATTGTGTCCAGCAGCCATTACATGTCGAAGACACGGAAAGCTATAAAAACAAATACAAACACAAAGCAAGAAGTAATCATAATTTAGTGATTATTTATTTATTGAACTGTTTATTCATCTATTTATTTATCTATTCATTTGACCTGCCAGTAAGCAGTGTGCGGGACCGTCAACTCTGTCCAGGATGCTCTGCAACAGTCCACACTGAATCCAGACTCCTACCAACTACTGAACTGCAGTGTTTTATACTCATAGATGGGGAGGTAGCAATGTGTAGGAACTTCGTCAAACCGATGTGAATGTGTGCATTAGCAGTGGAATCCATATCCTGTACAGCTGTGATGGAAAAATGGCTGGCGCCTGCGTTGCACCACCATGACAATCAGGCTGGATGTTTCACCTGAGCAGTCTCCGTTGAAAACGCAGAACTATTCTAGCCGCTCATCCTCATCTTGGCATCTCTTTCACACTGGAGAGAACCGTTGATGCCTTTGACACGGGCGAGGAAACAATGACAAAATGTCTTTGACAAGCAAAACAACAAAATTGCATGGCTCCATTCTGGCTGTGTCGGACTAAAATATGCAGCTTCCACAGAAGACAATGAAAACTGCACCCACTGCCATGCAACATCCCAAAACCTTTCCTCTGCAACTGTTGTTTTTTTTCTTGATGACACTGCTGATGTCACTTATTTAGGCTTTACGCATCTTCCGCGATAGTACAACTGTCGCACAATGACACCACTTTGCTGACTGGTCTTTGGGGAAGAACAAAGACCTGCAGGTGAAGACCCAAGCGGAGGTACGTAAAGGTTAACAGGAGCATTTTGCAATGAAGTGAGAATGTTGTCTGCTGGCATGAGAGGCACCACAGAAAGGAAAGAGGCCGTAAAGGTTCCCTGGCTTGGCATACCTGTAAAGTACTTCTAACATTAACGTCTCTGAAGGGAGTGCCAGGCATCCTGTTCTCAACAGGTTCACGCTGCAGTTCCCCTCCAACAGACGGTTTACATCTGCAGGACACAGCACATACAAGTTCCATTTACACTTTGCAACCTCCTAACCGGTGTCATGTCTCCATTCTTCAGCATGGAGCCAAGCCGATCTCTGCAGCCTGCCAGGCTACTGTCAATCCCAAGTTGCCCCTGCACAGTGCTTGACCCGCAACGAAACAAAAAGTAATACTGCCACCTACGTGACGATTATGGACGATTCGACAGCAAGTTTCTGAAAGCAAATCAAACCGTTTCTGTTGTACTGTCCAGATCTCTGCCTGCCCAGCAGTAGCAATTGCTACTGTCACACTTGGACCAAAACTCCTACATGGTGAGGGTTACCATGAGAATGCCAGAAGGCCATTGCATGGAGAGAAGTAGTAGAGGAGCTTCAGGGACCTTTCAGGGAAAAAAAAAAGTCTTTTCAACAGTGTGATGTTCTTCCTTTAGAATCCTGTGCAGCACAATAAACCATTGTTATGATGTGTTGCATACTGACCTGCATCAGAGTTTATGAGACAATGTTCATACAGCCAACATTTAATTTGTTCCTAGGTTTAATAAAAAAAAAACAAAAACAAAAAAAACAATAGGCACTAACAAAGGTAAGCACCAGACTGACACTAAACAATGGTGGTAAAAATAAACTCACGCCAGCCTGTGGTTCGACAGGCTGCAAGCATCTTCGCCTTTTAAAAGTGAGGTTGCAATAAATGTGAAGGAGTAATAAATAAATAAATGAAACAATTCTCAGCATGTTGCAGAATACCAATATCCTTAAGCAGGTAGGGTTTTTGATGTATAGACTCCTGCCAGTGAATTGTACAGATGAGACACTTAAGGCAAGACAATAGTGTTATAGATTGTGGCAAGAGTTAAATCAATAGACCTTCTGAGGAGTAACAAGACACCCGATAGCAAGCACCAGTGCTCAACACACATAGGAGGGGCTGGGAAACAAATGAGGACTGGCAGACAGGGGCTATGACCTCAGTGTCACTGACTAGCCATTAGGTGTTAGTGTGTATGTAGGTGTGTGTCTGTGTGCGCGTCCCGGCCGGCGAGAAACATGTGTTATGGATGTGTGTGTGTGCGTGAATGTGTTTGTAAGGCATAAGCAAGAGCAGATACCTGTGTTTCAGTTGTACTTTTATCTCTGCTTCTTGGCCCCTTAATCTCCCACTGGGCATCAAAGCAGAGCCCCATCACTAGCTCTACCACACCCTTATATATCCCCCCCAGATCCCTGTGTGTGTGTGTGTGTGTGTGTGAGAGACAGAGAGAGAGGGTGAGAGAGAGAAAGAGAGAGAGAGTCTGGAATAATATGGGAAGGAGACGGAAATCAGATTGCAGAATTAAAACAGGAAAAGCAACACAGTTTTGTGTGAAAGCAACTGCCGCACACACACACACACACACACACACACCTTATCAACAGGCAGGAGAGCCGGGCTTTGCATGGACCTTCACCCAGCCATGGCTGTCATCCAAGCCCAGCCTGTGAGCACCTCTCTAGGGTATCTTCCACTAACCCCCTTTAGGTTTTACTCCCTCTTACTCCACCTCCACATTCCCTTCCACCTCTGATCCGGGATCAGTGCTTCCCGAGGCCATGGAAGGTGTCAAGGTCCATTAACCTGGAGCAAGTCTTATCATATTCATCGGGAAGATCAGAGATCAGATTTATCTGTTTTTATCAGATTTGAGGCTTCAGACGGCTGCCGGAGACGTCGTAGCTGCATGGTAATGTGACGATGGGGACGTGAGGATGGTGACAGCCTGGACTAGCAGGAATACTCGAGCAGGAGGAGCCACACATAGTCACAGGGGCGCGCACACACAATGACAATAGCATCTTACACATACACAAAGAAAACAAATTGCATGCACACACAGCCAGTGGGTTTGGAATCCATGAGTAAATGCTGGGACACTTTTGATGGTTTTGTCAGGAATGATTAGTTTATAAATATGTCACCTGCTGACCTCTGTAGGCTTTCCATCAAGAGAAAAATCTAATCTAATGTAAAAACAGTGGCTGTCGATGAGTCAAGCCTTGAGAGGCATGTTAAACTTTTGGGGTGGTGGAGTGGGTGGGGTCAAAGGTTAAAGGAAAGAATACGCAAAACCAAGGTCACACCCTTTTTGCATGCACAGAAAGGTGCACTGTAAGTAGAAAAGTGACTTGATGAGGTAAATCCGAGTAAAATCCTGCACCCAGTGCACAGAAAGCACATGACTGTGTTCTGTCACAGGCAGTATAGAAGGAGAAGCAGAGTTCATATTCTCCATCATTTTGTCTGTAAAAATGTTTTTTCTGTGTGTGACCAAGCCTTCCGGACCACGAAGGCTTAAATCTCGACATCGATTGCTCTATTCACCTGCATCTGAGCGACCATGTTCCTCTTCCTCTTTCTTGACATTTTGGCACTTCTTTTCCCCACTGAATTCACACTAAAATGTCACATATTTTGATTGCCACTTATTCTAATTCAGTGAGCAGTGCCTCCCACGCAACCTTTAACCCTCACCCTGACCCACAGCTGCTGTCCCCGCCACGCTGTAGAACCGCTAATGAATTATTGCTGACTCATCATGACGAATGGGGAGCAATCAACCAGACATTTTGGGCTCGTGACACATGGCTGTGGTGCTTAAAGAGACATTTAAGTCCCCGAACGGCCACCAGGAGGAATTTCACATCACACTTCTTATTTAGTGGAACAATGCACTAAACAAATGTTACTTTAAGAGGGATGATTATAAAGTTAAAGGGATTGTTTTATCCTTAAAGGAGATTTGTAGGCAATAGGACTGGGGCCACGCTTTTCTTCATATTCACAGAGAGACAACTGATATGCAGCAAAAGCACACACACATGCATACACACACGCTGACATATCTGCTGCAATTCAGCCCTCATCAACATCCTTCTTGGAAAATCACTGCAGCTCTGAAAAGTCATTTCACCCACAGTAACAGCAGGCCCTTAAAGATTCATATTCCTATTTATTGTGTGCCTCTCCAGTCTCTCTCTTTCTCACACAAACACACACACACACACACACACACACACACACACACACACACACACACACACACACACTCACACACACTCACCCAGCATGGTTGGGTTCATGAATAAAGTCGGGAATCAGAACAAACCGGGAGAGGCCGGATAGACAGACAGAAGGAGGTGGAAAAATGAGAAGAGTGAGATATTAAATTGTATGTAAAGTAAGAGTAGTAGTATTAGTGTCAAATCCTCCGAAAAATATTCATTTTGTATTAAATATGGATCTAACAAAGGATTTACAAATCCAAGTTCCTGGTGCAATATAATATGAATAAAGGTGGAACTGATGAATGCAGCTCGTGAATGTGATGCCACATGCAAAAAAAACAACAAAAAAAAAACAAATCAAAAGAGTTGCAGGACAGTCTGAGGACGACACTTATATGTTTTGTTAATTTCTAAAAAAAAGATATCATCATTTATTATGTATTCGTTTATTATATTTTCTCCACTGCTTCTTTGTCAATGAGACAACGTCATGGACAGCAGTGCCACAAACAGGACAGACACAACTGTTCCATAGCAATAATATCAGCTTGAGAAAAGAAATGATGCTGTAAAAGCCTCAAATAGGCGACTGCTGCCTACATTACTGGAATCAGACAGATCACTGCGCTATAATGTGACATTATGTACATTGAAAGAAAGAGAAAATGTGGGACTCATGTTAATCTTCTGTAGATTAAAGGATGTATAGCTCAAAAAAAGAGAAATTGCATCAATAGGCTCAGTAAATGTCTCTCAATCACCAGAAGCGCTCCCATCATTGCAGCATGCTACACTACCCAGACGCTGCACACACATTTTTATACGGCTTCACACTCTCACGCTTGTGTGTTTGTGTTTATCAGTGTCTATGTGTGCCTGTGTGTCTTTGGGGAAAGAGGGGCAAGAAGCCGTTACCCTGCACCTAGATAATAACCTGGTTTTATAATGTTGCATATCTACATTCAGGCCAATTCCCCCTGGGGGGAGCCAGAATAATAACGCTGGCCATTTTACCCCTCCTAGCAGGCGGCCATTTTCTGCCCTAATTCTCGGCATAGACCTCTCTTCATTCCCAAGGTAACACGTAATGGATGCCGCAATGAGATGGAGTGACATTGTGGCATCTGAAATGTGAAAAGCCTATTTACTGAGCTGCCCTTCCTCAGCGGGTGGCTGCTGGTGGAGATACAGAAGATGTTTAAGCATAATCCTCTTTGCAATTCCATATGCTGTCATTTTGGATGATTGTCTGTATTTACAGTGAATTGGCAGATTTCAAACACAGGAGAAAACCAGCAGTGAAAACCTGTTTTCATCCAAAACAAATGTGATCTCATGTTCTATGACAACTGATTAACATGCTTTGAGGTGGTTATAATATCTCAACCACTGCGCGCGTAGTACCTGTACACAGATACTTGTCATCGGGAGTTTTTTTTTCAGCCATGTGAGTGAAAAGGGAGCTGGCATACGACTTCCAGCCAGAATTGCAAAGTGGTATCTTGCATATTACAGCGTTTCATCATCCACGCGCAGCGCAAACACAGTTTTAAAGTTGAGGAGTTAAGGAGTCAAGAGGCGCTGGATTCACTCCGTACTATCCTGGTAAAATACCGTCCCTCTGACCAGTCAATTTCAATAAAACTACAGACAAAGAAAGGTTAGGCTATATAGATTTCCCATCGTAGTCGTGCACACACAACCATATCTTTTGCTCTCTTTCTCCTCTGAACTCTAAATGCTACTCACTCATACTCTCCATCCTATCCCTTACCTCTTCAATAATTCACATACGCCAGCATTCTCTGGCCTTTCAAACCTTTGAAAAGTAACCTACATCCTACAAACACACCATGCTTGTTATCCCACTGATGACACATGTTTATTCCGGCCCTTTGCTTGTTGAGTGGTGGGAGAAACAGGGAAAGGGAAGACTTCACACTTCAGAGATTATTGATTGTTATTGACAAGTTGATAGCAGATAAAACTAGAAGTGCATTTCGGCTATAACCATTCAAATATGACTCGATACGGTTTCAGAATTGATTCTCCCGTTTGCAGGGAGGTAAAATTTCACAACATAAATGACACAGAATTTACATTATTTCAAAGCTAATCAGCAATACAGGTGTTAAAAATTTGAAAAAATATATATATATACATATATATCATATATATATTCTAGGAACATTCTCCTGTGAAAGTTAGAAAACTTGTGGACCAAATCAGTTTTGTTGAGTGTAATAATTCAGTCTACTTGGACTTGTGAAATGGAGGACAGTAGGAGAGTGCATTTTCAGCAGCGCGCGAGAAAAGCTCTGTCCAAGACAATCATATGATGTATCATTCATGCTGTCAGTGTGGTGTCTCTCCTCCTCCCTCGTCTCTCTCACTCCGTACGTCTTTGTCTCTCTCACTCTGGACCCTGTGAGTCTCCTGTGGAGGCTATGATGAAGCCCAGCTCTCTCCATCGCGCACAGCTCCCCCGGCTGCTCGGGGATTACACATTTCAATGATACATTCACACACGGCGTCATTCAAACAGGCTCTGGCGCTGGAGGTGACGGCGTCACAGACTATCAACTGATACGTGCATGCACAACTAGTTATTGTTGGTAATTAAGAGGCCTGGAAAACATTTCATTTGGTGTCTGCTTGACTTTCCAGAGTCATCAAGGGCATAATAACATCATGTCCTTTTCATCTGTGGAACTAGTTCAGTGGTATGTCTTTTAATTTGTGGTCTCATTTTATTCGTCTTGGACTCCGCGAGGTGGTTTTAAAAGAGCGAGCGCAGCCTCTGAATCATTTGACCTCTGCGATTTGCTAATGAATGCTGGGAGCAATCACCATTTCCCAGAAAATGGACAAAAATGATCCCTCATCTGTGAACCTAATCACTTACTGCCATTACTCTGTGAGTGTACGTGTGTGTGTGTGTGTGTGTGCCTGATTACCATCCCTGAAAGGAATAGTTGTTTGGAATGATCCCATGGGAGGGGGGATCATTCTTCAAGGTGAAGCAGCCGGGCTGAGGTGGGATACAGAGCTTTTTTTCTTTCTTTCATATTATAGCGAAAAAAAGAAAGACAATGTGACACGGACCAACAAAGGTAGGCAACTATAGAAAAAAGTGTGTTCACGTCGTCCCTCTCCGGATTTGAACAGAATGTATCTGTTATCACACCTTAATCCTCTCCTTAGAGCAACTCATTAATATGTGGGATCATGTTGGGGAAGCAGAGCTTGCTCAGCTCCAGCTCTTAAGATCATACAGAAAATGTATCAAGATCAAGTGAAGACCCAAAGGCCCCCGTCTTGGAAGAACACCCACCTCACACTAGATATGGTCCTTCTGCCTACATTCTGTCATCTTTGCTTCTTTCACTGTTCTTTTGCCACTTTTTTCCCCACTCTTGGTAAAGCGTGCTGAGAGTTTGTGTCAAATTCACTTCAGACAGAATCTGTGCTCTCTGTGTGTGTGTGTGTGTGTGTGTGTATATATATATGTGTGTGTGTACATTCAATAGGCCTGTTGCAAAAACAGATCAAGAGGGACAGCAAACAGAGCAAAGGTCATGCTCAACATTGTGGGATGAACTGAGTCCCTTGAAATCTCATTTCGAAGGGGCCAAATCTGATCGGCGCAGTAGATGTGGGCACAGAGCCGGAAACAACAACAACAGGGCAAAGAAAGCCAGAGAAGCGGAAGAGGAGGAGGAAAGAAGACGGAAGTCGCTGAGAAGGAGGTGGAGGATTTGAATGGGAAAAATTTATTTTCTTGTCTGCCGCTTGTCTCAAAGAGTCCAAAGACAAATGGCACAATAATCGGCCTCACGATCACAGAAAATGAAAAGATCACCGAGGGCGACACACCCTTTCTGTCTCTTCATTCATTTGTTTCTCTCACACTGCTGCCCATTGCTCTGGCATTTAATGAATTATACCAGAAACTATATCCTGCTGCTGACCCTCCTCTGAATACCTGGCTAAAGAAACCGAGAAGGAAAAAAAGACTTCTGAAATAATTACGTTTATTCCGCCGAGCACACGTCTTTCAAACACACTCTCGTATCCACTTGAATGCTATAGAAGATAATCACGTGGAAATGGGGGAAAATAAAAAGAATAAAATGTAACAGAGGACAAAAAAGGAGGGAGACATTATTGAAGGTCTAATTCTAACCACACTGTCAATACTGTTAGTGTTATCGGCGTGACAATGAGCAGGAAGCTTTGCCGGAGCTGTATTTCTTTTACTTCTAACATCAGCACTATATAATCCCCGTTTGTGCACCACAACACACCTGTATGTGTGAATGTATGTGTGTGTTTACTCCAGTGTGTTCCATCTTGCGTGTCTCTGAGGGTCTGTGTGTGTCGAGCATTGAGTGCATGATGACTGCATGTTTCCTCCCCGTCCATCTGTACCTGTGTGTGTCCAGATAGGGTCACCTTGCATCCTTCTCTTACCTTTTAGAGCCCCCCTACAAGGATAAAAATCATCCTCTGAACTTAATCCAGGCTTATATCTTCTTCCTCCACCTAAAAATTGTACACATACACACACACACACACACACACACACACACACACACGAGTGGACCTAAGAGCCTATATTTCACCGTTGGGGTGGGGGATGATAAACAGAGACATTTCTCAAGAGCAATTCCTGAAAGTGCCACAAACACATACTGCTGCATTCAATGTATATAGAACTTTGTTTTTCATGCAATTATTTCCACAGTTCTTAAATCGCCTGTGATGTGTTCAGTTAATAAATATTGCATGTTTTGTGAAATAAAAGTAAAAGTTACGGCTGGCGCAACCCAACATAGACACATAAGACACATGGGGCAGGTACGGCTGTGAATGTGTCTTATTTGAAAAGTATGAAACAAAGAAAATGTCTGACACACCCTTAAATCAACCTGTGCAAAGACGTCAGGTTTCCTCTCATCAGATTAATCCTCAGACACCAAACCACTGCGAGGCATCTGGGGGACGCCATCTTTCAACATCCAGCACACATAAAATATCTTCAACTCTAAAAGTCCATACACTCTACAGCTGTAATGGCTTTCCTGTATAGATTGATTATATACTCCAGCAAACAGAAACAAAACACAGGATACTGTCCCACCGATTACTTTTATGTTTTCTAAGCAAAAACAACTGAGTAATAATATATATAAAATACTCCGATCAGTTCATTAAAACGCTGAACTATCGTCAGAGCAGCCCAAAGGAAAAGAAGCAGACATCAGACTGAAAAGTTGGCAGTTTAAATCCCCAGATGAACATTAACTCCTTACTGAAACTGCTCGGCTGCCAGCAGAAGACAACTGCAGTTGTACGCGGCAGCTCCCAGGTGAAAAAGAGTGACGGTGAAGAAGCACACTGTGAGCGAGAAAAAAAGAAATAAGGAGAGAAAGGCTCAGGGATCCTGCCCTGAGTTTCAAAGGGAAATACAGAAACCTCTGCGGTTAAGAGAAAAGACAAAGGCGCGATCTTGCACCCGCGATTGAATATGAAATATAAATTAATCTGGTTGCTGTAAGAAACAAAACAGTAATCAAACAATGAGCTGAGTGCCAGATACACCATTGATTTTAAAATCTCTCTAAGCGGCCTTGGAGGTAGAAACCATATCCACCTTATGATATTGACCCTGCCTCTAACAAATATGCGTATATTTACAGTGTATTGCCTTCATGACTGCAGGAATGTGCAGCTTCTCTTAAGATGGATATTGAATCATACACACATGCTTACCTCCAAATTCAATATTCATTGTCTCTTACTGCTTTATCTGTGAAGTAAATATTTATGTGTTGTTTTGCACACACACACACACAAATCAAGAAAATAAAAAAATCCTAAATCGCCTTGCATCAAAAATCAATGATAAAATGAAAGCCCAAGCACGCTCTATTTTCTAGGTCACATTTGAATATTTTTTTTAGAGGTATTGATTTGTTTTTGTGTGACCTGCCCAGGCCCATTCTTTGTAATTAAAAGAGAGAGGGACGGTGGTGTTGGGGGTGATCTCAGACTTATAATGTCCCCGGTCTGTGTGTGAGTATATTAATGTGTTTCTCCACGGCTCATGAATGAGTCGGTCCTTAAGGAGGATTATGTGTGTGTTTGTCAGTGTATGTATGTGTGTGTCAGGGTTGTGGGGTGGATATATTTTGCTATATTAAATTCAGCCCATAATCCAGATGTTCTTTCGGCCCAGAAACCTTGTGATCGCAAAGGCCAAAGCAGACAAAGGTCGTAGATCACTGAGGCAACAGGACGGTCTGCTTGATTCCATGTTTATGAATGTGTGTGTGTGAGAGAGTAAAAGAGAGAGATTTGAAGAGATGAGTAGAAAAATGTCATAAGCACCCTAAAAACACAGAGTTATGAGCTGTGTGAGTGTGTTTTCATATTCTGTGGGATCCTGACAGGAAATGATGCATTGTCTTTGATACTGTAAATCTTATACACTAATGCTACAACCACAGGAAACAGTGAACTATGGGGGAGGCTTTTGCTCATAAGCTACGAAAAGCAACAGAACGTGGCGATCACTCTTTTCAGACATGCACGCAAACCGGTGGACGAGCAACGATCTTCCTGTCTGTGCTGTAACTGTGTTTACGGTTATCCAGTGCTAACTGCCTGGATATGAATTAGCCGAGTGTTAACCTGTGAACGTCCCTACATGTGTGGAAAGGTGCTGGCTGGTCTCGGTGTATGTCCACTGTCCCGTGCCATCATCCCCCTGTGTCCCTTGGCCTGTTTGAAGTGGCTATTAGCCAGGAATCAAAGCCGGCCGTCAAGCCCATTTCGCCCCTGTGCCCTTTTTGAATATTCACCAACAGTCTCCTGGCCTTTTGTGAACCCCTGGAATGAAAAATAATCCAAATCAGAATGTACCTTCATGTGCAATAATACTCAGTCGACTCTGGCATCCACTGTCAATGCCATTTATAATTCATGCACCCACACTGATGTGTCCAGGGCACGTTCAAGAGGTCCGCTCCTCACTGTTCATCAATAGCTGCCAGCTAGGTGGGGGACTTTATTATTGAACAGTGGCCATGTGAGTTTGACACAAACAGTGTTCTATAATTATGATAACTTCAAAAACTTTACACCCTCTCTCCAACTCTCTCCCTCTGTTTGAACTGGCCCCTCTCTCCCTTTCTTCTCTCTGCTGTTAATTTAAACACCGGTGGTTTCATCCCGCCCCATGGGTGTCTGTTTTACAATAAAAGGTCATCCTCATTTGTCCGTAGCCACAAAAGGGACCACCGTCAGGGCCGAGGTCAGACAACCAGACAGACAGATAAATAGTCAGACGGACAGAGGGATGGCGGGCGCTTCGCGCCGGCGCACAGGATACAGGGGAGAGGAGAAGGGAAACAGATAAGAAGGTAAGATAGATGCAGGGACAGCAAGGGAGAGAGATAGGAGGAAGGAGTGAGTGATAGATAGGAAAGATGGAGGGAGTGGTGGTAGTTGGGTGAGAGCGAAGACAGATAACTAATCATGCCATCACCTCAAGTCTTCTACCCCCTCTTTACTTTTTCCTCACCTCTTCTGGTGCTCCTCTGCAGGGATGATTGACGAGGGCACGGTGGACTGAGGTTGTCCCCTGCCTCAGATTAGAAAGCCCTCAAACAAATGAAGCCTGGAAATGCTGCCCTGGGGATCTGAAAGCCATTGGTTGATGGACACGTTGGCTTAAAGAGATATGAAGATATGGGAAGGAGGACCAAGAGATGCAGAGAGTATGAGGAGAGTCGAAAGATGGAGGTGAAATCTGAACAAAGACTGCAAAGGAAATGGAAAGGTAGGAGACAGACAGGTTACATACTGAAGGGTGCAGGAGAAAGACAACATGGAGTCCCTTAAATATAGTTACCAGCAGAGGGGGATGACATTAATATCTGACAACTACGAGTAAGCTAGTTATGGTGATAGAGGGTGAGAGAAGGAGCCGTGTATTTCTGACCATGTCTCTCCACTCCTGTTCTCACCTTTGCTACCAGCTGCAGACTTCTCTCCCATTCTCCTCTGCAGAGCTCATACGATACATTTATCATGAACTTAGCATCATCCAGATCCTCCTCCTGCTAACCCTCAACTGCATACACACAAACACACATCCCCGTCCTCCACCTCTTGAAAAACGATCATCCTCAACTCTGTATTGTTTAAGATTCCAGCATAAGCTTTAAAAAAAGGCAAAAAGAAAAAAAAAAGTGATGTATGACCAGATATTGAGAAAAAGTTTGATTTTATAGATGTCCCATGACCCTAGCATGAGTGCCCTCCAAATGGCACAGGTCCAGGGGTTTTAATGGAGTCTGTGTGAGTCATATATCAGTGCAGCTTGTCTCGTAAAGCTCTCCTCGGGCCGACCCCACAAACCACCTCCACCTTTATCGTGACACTTAGGGAGGTTTTCACGAGCAGGAAATAGATGTATTAACAGGGAATGATTTTAACATAGTCACTGGGTGAAAAAAAAAAAATGGTGGAGAATTTGTCTGTTTTTTATCAACACATTTTTCCTCCCCATCTTGCTTTCTTCATTCCTCCTGCTCTGTCTCAACCTCTGCTTCCTCTTCCTCCCTTTTTACCACCTCTTCTTCCTTTGTCTGCACACTGTTACAGCTAGTCAAAGTGACACTTTTTAAATTTTGCGAGGGGGCTGAGGAGAATCGCCTGGCAACCGCAGCACCTGTACCTCCACCCTGTCTGTCCCCTAACAGAGGCCATATTAGCAGTTGTACATGGGCCACAATGTGTTGTATGTGGGGCAGTGAAAACATTAGACATACTTGTATTCAGCAGATATTGCAAACATATCTTCAAGGCGCACTGAATATATCCATACAGATGTACTGCGGGGGAAAATAGTCCATAGTATAAATAAATCTTGCTGGGGATTTTGTTTCTCTTATGCAAAGGTTAAAAAAAAAAATCTGATAGCAGATTCAACAAAATAACAAGCAGTTCTGCATAACTTTTTGTGTGATAGTTTCCATAATCCCTCTCAGCACCCTGGAGATGTTGAGAATTAATAACATAAGTGCTGATAAGCTTCACACAAGCCGGCTGCATTGCTAAATGTACCTACTGTAGGTGTGGCATGCATCTGTTCTGCTCAGTATCAAAGTACAGCCTCCGTCCAAAGAGTCCCTGCGGTGTAATTTTGTATCTGTGCATACTTCTTAAAAAAACATGATAGGTAATCTCAACGCCCCACACACACACACACCGCCCTCGCATCCCACCATAACAGACCTGAGCACAGGGTAACTATGCATTTGATAACAGAACATGACGATGAATACGAATCACGGCTGCTGCCGCCGCCACAGCAGTGTATTGTATCTGAAGTAAACAGCGAAAGACTACTGAGGCGGTCTTTAAAATACACAGTGCCCCCCAGTCAGAGCCTGGTCTTCATCAGTCAGAAAGGCAGAAATGAGAAGTGCATCTAAGTGACGCTTTAAAAGGCAAAGTTCAGTAATTGGGAATGACAGACACACACAAAGCATCCATCACTCATGACCTTTCTATTCTTCGCTATCTTTCTCTCTTCCCTTTCTCCTCCTATCGCCCCATTCAAAACATGGACGTCAAAAGCCAAGGAAGGAGGAAAAAGCACATCCTATAAATGACTGTTTTAATTGGTCTCTGACAGCCACGCTGTGATGACTTTAATCTGCTGTGCTGCTGCAGTGTTGTGTATGTGATATGTACACATTGATAAATAGATGCTCAGAGCGCTGTAATAAATGCAATGGCTTTATTCAGATAAAGAATTTATACATCTGTGGAGTGTGGAAGTGGCATATTCTGTATTTAGAAGAGAGAAAATAAATACAAGAGCACACAAAGTCAGTGTGCTTGAATGTGAGTAAAAGGTTCATGCAAAGTTAATGCAATTCATGGACAGGCAGGTCATATTTGTCTTTTATGGACAGATAGTTTATTACCCTTTTTTTTCCAGCTTCTTTTTACTTCAAACTGTGGTAAAGTGACCAGGCTGTGCACAGGAAACATTCTTGTCCTCTGTCTGAAACAAGCGCACACACTGAGACACACACATTTCACATCTGGACTTGTGTTTAATTTTACGTCAAAGTCCGGACAGGAAGCACCTGTCTAGATGAAATCCTGCACAAGAGCAAGAGAGAGGTGGAATGAAAAAAAAAAAAAAAACGGAGGAAGAGATACACAGAGAAAAGAAAGACTCCATCTGTCGTAGAAACGCATGTCACAGTTGTCATGTTAAAAGTAACGTCAACAAACAGAGCGAAAACCTAATTGGTTTGGAAAAGCCAAGTCATCTAAAATTAACACAAATTTCATCCCCTCTAAATGTTAATGTGCCTGTCTGTTTTTGGAGCTGAATGCAGGTCATTCTTTTTTTTTTTTTTTTTTTTTTTTCTTTTCACCGATGGCGCGGGGGGCTGCTCACGAGCAGCTCTGCAATTACAGAGCAGTAAAACTTCCAGATGTGGGATTATTCTTCCCTTCACATTAGCAGATTAAAAGATCACTGTCTGGATCGCGTCCCTCACCTGCTACAAAGCCGGCACGGTGACATTCTTAACATTGCTGCTCGGTCGGGATGCTGCATGTCCCAGACGTCTCTGCTCACAATACAGACGGACACGAAACACCACTAGTAAACACACCATCAAAAAAAGCTTTTCAAGTTTCCTACTAACGTTACAGCGGTTGTTGCACTCACTGAAGGTAACACATGAGACATGAAACCAATACTGACAGCGGAGGCAGTGCATACACGTGGAATGAGTAAATACAATATATTTATACATCAGCATGTTGTTTCATGTAGACATGGTCGCAAGAAAAGTACAGAAATTAGCTCGTATTAGCTTTGTGGTCCAATCAATCACAGCTTCCTCCTACTTGAAAAGTAATTGAGTATAGATTGAAGTTAATTATTCACAGATGTGATTGTGTTACTTTATGAAACTGTGGAAAAGCAGCGACTCTTTGTCCTGTTAATCTAAGATAATAAAAATAATCCCATTCGTCTATAGATCTATTGATTCTGCATCCACCAGCTACAGATTAAAATTCGGTAAAAAAGATGGATAGCTCAGTTGCCTTGGACCAGTTTACACATGTCAAATATAGGTCAAGTATGAAGAGAGTTCGGCAGCAGGAATTGATCAAATATTTTCCAACTTCAGCTGAAACTGTCAAACTGTGATTCATGGTATCAACTGTGTGTTGGTGGTGTTTTCACCAGAACATCACACCTGTCTGACACAGCCTTTACTCACACCAGCTCTCCCTGCTCTTTGACCTTGTCCTCCTTCACTCGATACAACCAGCAGAAACTAGTTACCCCGGCTGAAAACCGTCTGAAAACCGTCTTTCAAGGACTCTGGACTAAATGCTTTGAGTATTTGTCTATTAAGTTAATTTTGTGCAAAAGGACATTATGGAGCCGTTGTGAAAACATCCCTGCAGCTGGATTTGTGTATGATATGTGTTGGCCTTTTTTTTAATTGTCAGTGTCATCTCTCTGAAGCATTTTTTCATTCGTCAGATCATCGTTTCACCTTTGACATCTACTCAGAACAACTCTTTGGTGTGAACGACTGTTTCATCTTGTTTTTGTTCAAATGAAATATCGACTGTTTAATTTCTTTCAAGCTGATCATATCAACTTAATAACAGTAGTAATTTGGGAAAAAGGGGTGTCACCGATTAATGACTGAAGTTGGTTTCTCTCTCTAATTTTTTAGGAAATGAGACTGCGAGTATGCCACATTAAAAGCCTCTCAAGGTTTCGTGATTCCTTTTACTTTTTGTCGGTTTAACCTCAAACAAAACACATCTCCTCACATTGCTATGCGGATAATTTATTCATTTTCATACATGCTTCATACAAATAAACTGGCTCAAAAGTTGTCTCATTATTCTATTACTTTTTTCTACACATTTCTTTAGACAACTCCACATATTCCTCCATATAAAGTATTAGTTCAAAAGATTTGAGTTAAGCTATGTGATATTAATGTGAAAAGGCAATACATTCTCTCAAATTGACTTTGCAAAGTGTAAACAAGGCTTGAAAATCTCTGCTAACCTTTCTTTTATTATGCATGTTCTGTCCAGTCTTTGGGTTTGTGTTGCTTTATTTCCCATGCTGTCACCGAAATAATATTTGATCTTTAGTCCAATTAGTGAAATTACCCCTTTCCTGTTTCAGAATGAGCTCACTGACACAGAGAACTTCTGACATTCAAAATTACTAACATGCAGTTGAGAAAAGTCACTCATGTCTGACGTTCTACATCATATCTGAAAGCGAACTTGAGTTTTACGAAACAATGTCAGAACGCATCTGTTAATTGTTGTGGTCAGAAGTCATGATGATGTCCAATCACAGGCCCAGACGCCAGCTGTGGGCCGCAGACCTGCCTGTTCCACTCCGCTGTGCACGCTCCAGAGTTCAGGTGTGCCAAAGAGTGTTAAGATCAGCACACACACACACTCCAGGTGACATCAGTCAGCTGCTACCTGAGGTCAAAGGCTCAACCGCTGCTATATTCTCTTTTTATGTGACACTACTCATTTACAAGTAAATCCATCAATGCTTCTTTAAACAGAGAAGCTTCGTTAAGGATTACTATTCCATTGATTTGACAAGAGGTTGGAACATCTCAGCATGTGTCAGCAGACAAACCTCTTTGTGCTGTCCACTGTGTTCTGTGTCTGAGATTAAATGTTGTAAATCACTTTTTGATTACCACTAACCTTGTTCGCCAAACCCGACAGGGACTTCCTACACTTTTCTACAATCCCCTGACGAGCACAAGCGAGCTTAATGTCTCAACATTAGTGCGAATGATAGGGACAAAGGAACACTTTTTTTGTGTTTTCAATCTCACATCTTGTGCCTCTTTTGTATTATGGTCTGGTGAAGCTGCTGTTTGATTTTCCTGCACAACACTGAATGTGGAGGTGAAAATTCTCAGATGATACTAAGTGACCATTCATACAGCATCTGAGAATCACATACTAAAATACTAAAATAGCCCTTTGCAGTTATTTGAGGAAAATCTTCTGATCTCTGATCTCTAAATTGACAAAATACTAATTCTGATTTTGTTTTCTGTTGATTGTTTTGAAAGAACATACAAAGGTAATTAGTGGCAATTTGACAACGTGCACACATTCAAATGTGCATTCTGTCGTGACACCAGAAGGATTAACAGCTATAAGGAATAATGACCAACGCCATTTCACCCTTTCTTCCTTCCCTCCTCCCTTTTCCTTCCTTCCTTTCATCTTCGTCAAGGTCAGTCGTCAGAGTGAGGCGGCGTGTCACCACTCCTTTGTCTATTCAGATAAAATTGCCGTATTCATCGTGTGTCAGATAAACCTCAAAAAGAAGTGAGGGGGGTGTGGTGAGAGACAGAGGCAGGGAAAGGAAGACGGAGGCGAGAGAAGGGGAGAGAGAGAGAGAGAGAAAAAAAGCTCTCCTATCAC
>CAAKHB010001741.1:19406-32080 GCA_901007665.1 Aeoliscus strigatus | reverse complement strand
AATTAAAATTATTGATTGATCATGGGGTGGTGGGGTTGAGAAGCAGAGGGCATTTTGAGGATGTAATTAGAGTGGACCATGACCAAGGTTGGAATGATAATAGATGATGTTGGAATTCACCATGGCGATTTGCCATTAATCTCCATTAATGTGTACCGCGATATTAAAAATTATAATTGAAGGGACAAAAAGGATGTGGATAGCGTGTGTGTATGCATGTTTACAAGTCTGTGTGTGTGTGTGTGGGTGTGTGTGTGTGTGTGGGGGGGGGGGGGGTTGCAGTAATTGCCACCACGGGGGAATGGTGTCGAGAAGTGTATGAACTGTATTCGCAAGCTGATTAGAGTTAGTAACTGTTCACAATGCAGCACTGAGCCCAGTTCCCTCAGTTCTTAGAATCAGATCAGCTCATTTATGGTGTGGAAAGTGTTTGTTTATTCTTTACGTCTGTATGCAGCATTGAATGTATTCTTATGCAGATATGTTTGTGCTATGTGCACTGACAAGCTTTGTTACTGCTGAAATAATTCTTTGTCATATACATAAATGTATGGATTTGTTTGTTTGATGTCATAGAAGCACAATAACACTAATCCGTTTCTTCTGTGGAACCACACAATCTGTGCACTAAACTGAATAAAATGATTTAAACATCTTCTGTGTGTCTTGTGTATTGGAATCAGACGGATATACAAATACCAGAGTCATCCCTGAAGTTGGCCTGAAAGCAGCGCTGAGGGAAAAGCCTCGCATTAGGGAATCCCAAGTCCCTGTTGGTGCTATGATGTCATCAGCAGCAGTCTCGGATCAGCCCAGATTAAGTAATACAGAAGACAGTCGCTGACTATTGCCACACCATCAATAGACGATGAAATCTTTCACCTGTCACCTGCTCAATATTACAAATTGCCTTTATGTAGTGTGTGTGTGTGTGTGCGCGGGTGCGCATGCACAATGTGGGCATGTAAGAAGTTAATGCATGCGTCACAGTAATGTGTCCATGTACTCACTCTGCATGATTACGAACTGTCCTTGAATTAGTAAGATGAAAGACCGACCACTCTCTCTATCACACACACACACACACACACACACACACACACACACACACACACACACACACACACACACAAATAAGCTCTCTCAGTTGTACCTGAACAATAATAATCATGAAAAACATTTCACCTCTGCTACTAATTCATTGTTCATTATTGAAAGAAGAGAAAGTCAGCACTCGCATTGCTCCTGTGTGGTGTGTGTGTGTGTGTGTGTGTGTGATGGCCAGTATGATGTCATTAAGTTAATGGGCTTTCACTGGTGCTCGTCATTAAACGAGAATATTAAGGCAGCAGGCTGTTTTTATATGCATGAAGGGGTGATGCGCAGGGTCACAGTTGCACCAAGTCATCATTCATGCACAATGGGAGGACACACAAATACACACAGGGATGCAATCGCACATACAAATGAGCAAAATATGTATGAGGGGGGTCACTCTGCCCTCTTCAGTAAGAATGCGTGTACTCATTTCCCCCTCTCTCCTGTGACGTCAGCACAAACATTCACTTTCAAGCCAGATTGATCCCAATATTTATGGGCTGGCTTTGACATGCATATCATTATTGTCATTACTGTTATTTTGTATTTGGGCGAGGAAAAGGACATTAACCCTTGCAGTGGAGGTGCAGACACAGGGACTATCACTGCTGCAATCATCAGATTGGTCTGATTTATGATTTATGCCGGCTGCAGACAGCGTGAGGAAACACCCCTACGGTTGTAAAAATTTGTTTTAGCCAATTGATTAACCAAGGCTGGTCACATGTGTGAGTACTTCATTTGTATATGTGCCTGGATGACAAAGAGAAATGTGTGTTTATCTTGTAGGTGTCTGCATCGGTATGGGGGTGTCTGATTTGACCTTGTCTTGAGAACTGAGAGCAGCCATGATACACCAAGAATGAAACAGGGCCGAGAGGTTTTTTTTTTTTCTTTCATAAAGTGCAGTAAAGTTTAATATCTTGCACCTCCTCAGCTCCACAGCTTTCTGCTGTTCCTGTCTTCAGTGAGGTACTCATTAGCATTGGTGCTAACATGTTTGGATACAGCTAATTTTTAACAGCACAGAGTTTAGATTGAAACTTCTTGAGATGACGAGTCTACTTTTGCGTTTGGAGATGTATTTCACCAAAGTTGGGGGCTACATCCAATTAATTCAATTATGTTCATGCAGTTGTGGTATTTGGGCCCACTTCCATTCCCAGGTCACTCACTCACTCACTCACTCACTCACTCTCACACACACACACGCACACACACACACACACACACACACACAAGGCATCTGATGTTTGGAAACTTGTTTGATCACATAATGTGTCCTTGTTGTCAGACCAGTGCTACATCACAGAATGGAACGTGGCTGTTATTCTAAGTAAAGTAAGCATCCAGCAGGTCAACTCCAGGTACCAGGGCTGGACCAGACCTACGGGACACAGGCCTGCTAATCCACCACGGCTGGTCTGGAAGAGCCACTGCTGAGGTGATTACAGATTCTGAAAGCAACGCTGGACTCTGAGGCAGAGATTATTATAAATGTGGTCATTGGCAATGAGGACACTACAGGAGAGGGAAAAACAAATATTAGGGCCCCTTCAATGCTGGGGCCAGTGTGAGCTGTTTTCCATTTTAATGCATTATGTGTGTATAAGGGAAAGAGGAGATGAGGTTTTTCTTCCTCTGTGTGGGCTTGTGTGTGTGTGTGTTAGATTCAGCAAACTCAGATTTACATTTCCCTTGCACTGCCTGTGAAATGTTTTCAGACGCGGGCAGCGTGACTGCAATAATATATAAGGCTTGCTCTCCAGCACACACACACACACACACACACACACACACTTTTTTTCTTCCACATACTTACATACGCACACACTGCAGACAAAGAGCGAAAGGATGAGGGTAAGGGAGTGCAACCCTAATTACTATCCATGTGAGAGAAATGGAAATTCAAGCTTGCACAGATTCTGTGGTTAGCGTTGAATCCACTCATATTGACACGTTGACTTACAGTCAAAGTCCCCTGACATGATTCGAACGCACCATTGAAACAACATGACTGTCCAAAAGCTTATCACTAGGAGGGTCTAAAATGAATGAATCTATGATTCATCTTCCTTTAGTCATGCACATTTACATACTTTTTCTTGCCGCTTTGGACATACGGATGTTGAACTCTGCTCTTTCAACAATGTACACAGATGTCAAGGGAGCAAAACAAGATTCTCTCTCAGTTACTAAATTGTGTCACCTGTCGATTGAATTTTGCTCATAAAGTACTTTTGAATCAATCTGATACCTCTGATTATTTACATTCTACCTTTTAGCAGTTAGGCAAGAGAAATTTTGCTTTTACATATAAGAGGGAAAAATTTTTAGGACTGAAAAGGCATGAACAGCAAATCCATTTTAAGACATTGAACTGCTTAGTTTCAATTTGTTGGTGCTTGGATATTTCACCAGAGGAACATCTGTCTCAGCCAAAGGGCTTTGGATCTGCCGGGATCTGTCGTACAAACCCAAATCAAAAGGATCCACCACCATACACTCAAAACCAACCCCGGGGCTGTGTGTCTGCCTGAGTTCTGTCGGAGCACTATGTCATTTTAAGTGTAACAAACGTATTGATTCCATAGGTTTGATCCACAAACGTAATGTCGTCTTACTCCGAGAGGCGAGTCAACCCCTTTTGGTGTTGACGCATTGCGCCTCTGTGCAGAAAGTGTGTGTCTCAGTTAGCAGACAGTTAGTGTGCATGCATGCATGTGGGCATCCGCTGATGAAAGCTCTGCAGAGAGGCACGGCGTCAGGACTGCGTGATGGAGAATCGCCGCCGTCCTGATGGATGAATCCTGAGCGAGGCCTTCAAGCTCAGTCAATTCACATTCACTCTGCTCTCTCTTCTTTTCTGTCACTTCTATCAGCGTGCACTAGCAGTAGAACTTAAAACACATTTGGCTCTTGGACTATTTTGTGTGACGACAGTAGTAATACTACTGGAACTAGTAATGGAAGTAAAATGTGAGTCAGATTGAATACTGTGACTTGTTAAAAGGAAGTATCAATAAAATAATACCTTTTCAAATACTATTACAAATATCTTCATAACTTCTGAACACTTGTGTGACAAACAAGGATATTGCATTCAGTTTGTTAAACTAACATATTGAATTTTAATATAACTTTGGGGAGCAGAAGACTGAAGGCTCTTTATGTGTTTGGTAAATTAGTGTAGACGTCATAAATATTTACGCATGTTCATGATTCTCGTAATTTTTAAAAAAATTATATTTTATATTTTAACATATAATTATAATAATTGGCTAAATCCCCCAAAATATTCTGTTTTCTATGCTGTAATTCTAGGTCAGAAAAAAAGCAGAAAATTTAATAATAAAATAATCTTTACAGAATGACTAACTGCTTTCCAAATTTGAGATGTTTGTGTTCAAGGAACTGTTGATCATCACCAGAAACTGTCAGGGTGTCACGTCATATCATTTCGAATGTAAGTCTACATATTTTGGAATTCTGTCTGAATAGTAAGATAATGTGGCTTCTTAAACAACTGTGGGTAATAATATAAACTACAGTATATGTTTTGTATGAATACCAACAAAGCAGTAATGCAATTTGTTGCATCACAACTGTTACTGCTTCACATACTGCATGTCCACTTGATGACATTTCTAAAAAATGAATCTGTTTCGGAAGACATGTCAGGCGTTGAATTTTCCAAGTGTGAACTCTGGCTATAGCATACATCGGTGTGATAACAGTAATCTCTGATTCACAGTGCAGGGTACATAAGGGCACATTTCATGGGTCAACACATTGTTGTGTCCATGAAAAGCAAGATGATTTTAATTTTAATGCAAACATTGATGGAGATATGAGACAGTGTGAGAGAAAACGAAGCTCTGTGTACATCAGACAAACGGACAAACACATAGAGACTCACACATGCACCTTGCCTGGGTCCCTGAAGCTAATTAAAGGGAACGTAGGCAGGCAGAGATGTGATAACTCTGAATCATGTAGAATAGTTGTAATGGGTGACCTTTTTTTCTTTCCCTATGCGGCGGGCAGAAATCTCATTTGAGAGGGAGACATTCCAATTTGCTGCGGCAAGGCAGGTGTCAAAGTCTCACACAGGCAGGAAAACATCCCTTGGTGCCTTCTCTTTTGTTTGAGATCATGTGACGCCCCAGTGTGAAAACGCAAAGACCTAAAAAAGCCTCGTGAAAAAGGCCTGATTTTCATCGTGTACATACGTTCTCATTCTTCTTTGCTTCCTCATGACTCAGTGTGCAAAAACAAAGCGTGTTTTTTTTGTGTCTCCATGTTTTGTGTATAGAAAGGATTATGTTAGTGATCAGAGCAAACATGAGAATTATAAACACAGTCCATCTTCATTAGGCTGCAGGCCAGATATTACTGGGCTGGACAGCCTGGAATGTTTGGTCGTCCATTTAGCCAAAGGCAGGAGCAGAAGGCTGCTGTGCAGGGCTGCAACTCCCTTTGATCCTCTGCAAGTCAGTGTGTGTGTGTGTGTCTGCATATGTGTGTGTGTGTAAGGCAATTTCACAACCCAAGTACACCAGCTGGTCCACGTTAAACTTCCAAGGTATTCATGGCGCCCTGCGGCTGGTAGAGTGTGTGTGTGTGTGTGTGTGTGTGTGTGTGTGTGTGTGTGTGTATATGTCAAAGTGTGTGATAACATGTGGTATACGTTTGGATGCGCTCCTCCACCCTTTCCCCCCTTTGACTTTGACTTTTAAGGAGTTTAGACACTGTGCTTTTGCCTCTATCAGGTAAACAGGATATGGGTCACTGATAAAACAATATACACACACACACACACACACACAGTCTGCCGCTATGGGAGGATATTTGTGTATCCTCATAACAAATGAATACCTGGGGATGGGTCCTCTGGAAATGTCTCCTGAGAATCACTTTCAGCTGAAATTTTTAGTATCACAAAGTGTAAATAGTGTTTAAGAAGCTCTGCCAAAACGTATCTATGGGAATATATACATGTCTTGAGTTGAGCACCATTAATATACAACAGGGTCGTGATCTATCAGTTTCATGATTTTCGTTGTGCATCACGCAGACCTCGGCAGCCATCAGTCATCAGGACGGTTTGCCTTCAGCCACTGTCACACAAAGCTAAACTTATCTAGACACGACCCAGAGGAGCCACGTGTAATAACACTAATGTGCAGAAACAAACAGAAAAGATACATTGTTACACATGACTTTAACTTAACACTGCTAAAATTTAGAGTTGGAGTACTGACACTGTCCCTTTATGTACTGCTCTCACAGTCTAAACAGAGGATAGACTTTTCTGTTAAGAACCAAGAGAACCTTTCCCACAAAGACTCGAACAAGGCAGACACCGGTGTGCTGGGACCAGGGTGCTTCGGAGCTGAACACTGGCTCCTGCCATGCCAATGTTCTCTTCCCTCTCACTTTGCTGTGCGACATATTTCTTCCACGGTGCCTCCCGCTCTCATGAGAAGCTGATGTGGAGATGACCCATTGCTTCTCAGCTGAAAGTGCCTCATTGAGGTGCAAGAGGTAAGTTTCTGAGGCGTAGGTCAGAAGGTTAATGTTAGTGAACATTCAGACCTGGGAAAAAAGCAAACGATGTGTCCAAGCCTGAATCAGAAAATTAACATTTTACCAATTCAAGTACAGACGTTAGTACTATTTGTATAGTATGTATGATATACTTATATGTCCAGCGTTCAAACAGTAGTGGTGATATGCCAAAAGCCATGTACAACTCATTATTTTGGAACGTCAAATACCCTCCGTATCATCTGTGTTCATTTATTCTGGAACAGATATTTAATTTTGGTTTACAGATCACACCGACATGTTTGTTGTGGAAGTAAGGACCTTTTGATTAATCCTGAAGAGCAGTCAGTGTACATGAATGTTTGTTTCTGTCAAAAAACAAAAAGACAAAAAGCCTTGTGGCCTCCTCACAGGAAGTCCTATTCATACAGCAGAGAGCAAAAACATGCAATACCCCCTAAATCCATCTGTCTGCTTTGACTTTCTACTTCTTTGTGTAAACAGCCAAAAGCTTCTGCCTCCACAATGGCCATAAGCTTCCTACCATGATGAAAGCGCTTTCACTTTCTGCCTTTTACATTTTAATTGCATGTGTTGCACCTTTGTCATTCAAAAAAAATAGTCCATGAATTAAAAAGAGGATCTTCTCTGACACCATTTAGATGATCACAAGGTTTCAACACAGAGAAAATGCACCAGGAATTCTAACTAAACTCCTTTCTGGCATCCATGAAGATGTTTAATCTTTTCTTGAAATGAAAAATCATCCTGCTATAAAGCTGTCCACTGCTGAGAGAAAAATCTAATGAAAATATAGTGCTACATATTGATAATGATATTCTGTATCTTTCTATCCCCACCTAATCAGAGGTGGAATACGGCGTTGAGTCTCCCCACTCTCCTGGGGTGACAGCCACAATTCATCACAGCTTTAATTTAGACTGTTACTGGGGTGTCGATAGGACGAGCAGTGCCTGGCGACCCTCACACACACACACACACACACACACACGCTAGGTCCAACACACATACTGTACATGTGAAGGTATCTCATGCTCACATGTGTTCAAGCACAACATGTACACTCTTAGGACCCTTATGGAGAATCCTCTATTCCCAGCACCGGTCGTTTCAAACACACTCATACTCTCTCTCTCTCTCGCTTGCTCTCTCTCTCACAAACACACACACACAAAGGCAGAACAGCTCCCGTGAACACGCGGCACCCACTGAGGCACACCTTCATCTGGGAGAGCCATCTGTTGTGAGGTTGTGGCGGTGCTCAAGGCCTTCCTTCCCTAGCTGTATCATCAGTCATTTAAAGCAATTAAGCACTTCTCGATGAGAATAGCTGGCTCTTCCTTGAGCAAGACAGAGAGGAGCGATTCACAAAGCCATTTTCTACCAAATCCTATTAAAGGTGGGAAAGGGAGGGGAAAAAAACGAGGTTGAAGACTTAAAATGGAGGGCTTTTATTTAAGGACTAGGAGGTATTACAGGCCAGATTACTCCTGGCTTATGTTCCTAGTCTGGGAAATTACATTCCCACTTTTTTTTTGGAGTGCCCAGGCTTTGGAGTCGAAGATTAGAGTCACCTTAAGTCTCTCTTGTTTTTCACTTCTCCACCTCAATGGGTTGTTCTTGTTCTTGTTGTTGTGTTTTGCTCGAGAGATTTCTGTTTTTCCACTTTCATCGGTACATTCTGAGGTTTTAGTCATATCTCGAGGAGTGTTTCAGTGCTTGGGTTTATGTCAATGCTATGTGGATCTATTCAGGGAAATTACTTTTTCATTCCATGAGCCAGCCTTAATTATTGATGGCGCCAAAGTCACACACATGAATTTGACAGGAAGCTTCAAACTTCAAACACATCAATCTCAATCCTAAACACAGCTGTTATCTTATCCACGAAACACAAAATCTGTCTGTTTTTTTGATCATGCTTTCCAGTATCTGATGCCATTTCAAACTGTATGAGACTGGGATTGAATCAAACTTCACCCAATTTTGATCAACAAAACCCAATAATCATTCAGGTAATGTCAGTCAAGTTTACAGTCATATGAAAACACTGAGGGATATTTGAATCTGAGGTCAGGGTCTGCAAACAAAGGGACACGAACAAACTAGAGAAATAATAGGAGAAATAATTCTATCACATGAACACTGGTTGGACAACCAGTTGGATGAGTAAAATATTCTTCTGCAACAAGTTTTGTTATTTTAGGTACATTTATGAAAATGTGTATGTACTAGCACGCTTTTACTGTGCAGTAAAACAAAAACCTGAACTATGATATTTATTTCACAAATTGCAATGACAATGTGATGATGACATCTATAAATGACTGAAGGGGTGAACAAAATAACTGTCCAATCTTCTCAGGATATGACCAGTCACATGTTTTTTAGGAGCCTGTTCTGTGTAACAAACCTGGTTGGTGGTTTTCTTCTTGCATGGTTTCGTATGTGTGACATCATCTGCATTCAAAGTGTGTTGTGCTTGATATATGCACTTAAATATGCAATTTATGCAAACAAGTGACTGTACTTGGCAGGTTCTTTTTTTTTTTAATTGGTAAAAGTATGTATGTATTGAGATTGAGGAAGCTGACCCCAAAGAGAAAAGCAAGTAAAGAAAGAACAAGAAAAACAAACGACAACACAAAACCTTTACTGAAGAATATTCTGTCAAACTAAATGTGCAGACTTTATCATTGTTTCCCATTGAAAAGTATCTCTCATGACTTATCCTATCCCATTGCTGATGAATTATAAACATTTTAACAGGCCAACCACCTTTATTTACAGAATATGAGTCTGCAGACGCATTTAGGGACACTTCATCTCTTTCCATAGCTTGGGAAGGTAACTTCAAACACAGCAGTGAAGTTTACTTTGCAGATTTCTAGATGTTCCAAACCTTTCCAAAGATCACTGACAGCACAGTGGTCGAGTATGTCTGCCCTCTCCCTTGATCCACTACTTGAGGGGAACATTTAATGCCGGAGTTGCAGCCAAACCTGACGGGACTTCACTTTGACACAAGCAAGAGCGTTACATTTTTAAATGATCAGAAAACGCATGAATATGAGTCATAGTATGTGTGAGACAAGTGAAGAACATAATGTGTGTGTATATACAGAGTGTCTGTGCCAAACTGTAAAACCGGCTGGGGGTTTATTTTTGTTACATGAAAGCATGGCTCAGTACTGCTGAAACAGACATCTGCAAAGAATAGACCTACTCATTTGGCGTTAATCAAAACAGCCTGACTTTATTCGTGTAGCTGCAATGATCTGCAAGCCGCTGGCAAAAGTGGAGCGAAAGAAAACACAGATGTGTGCATGACACACACACACACACACACACACACACACACACACACACACACACACACATTTGAATAAAAGGTCAAATAGCTTTATCAATAACTGTGGAAAATGTGTTTTGTGAGGAGAAGGAGCAGCTGATCTGACAGTGGCCGCTGCCCTGATGAATAACCGCCAGGAGAATCAATAGGAAAGAGGAGTTGAGGTGGAGTGGGGGAACGTTTTGTCATCCAACGGTACACTCTAATATCTAAGCTCATCCATCAAAGGCAGCAATGGCACTTCGTCCTCCGCTTAAATTGAAAGCACACTGAAACAAGTTATTTACATGGCGGGATGGATTTGAAAGGGTGCGCGTCAGCTGGCAGCTTTGCTGTTGTGTGCTCGCTAAATGTTTGTTTCATGAGCTGACACTTGACTGTCTCTGAACATGGCTGACTGTCAGCAAAGATGGAAATGTAGACTAATGGTAAAATCCTCCACAAAGGCAGGAAACATGAAACAGAGGTGTCTTTGAACATGTCTTCTGTGTATTTATCGTTGCCAATCATCGGGACTTCCTACCGACATCAATGATCAGCTCTGTATCACACCAATCACTGTGAAACTGAAGTATCCAGTGTGGAATGAATTAGCATTTACTGCCGCAGTTTGAATGTATCGTTTTGATTGTTTATTTTCAAATCTGTGATTTTTAATTTAAGACACTACATGTGACATTTTAAATGAATTCACAGAGAATGTTCAGGTTTCTTTGCTATTGCTCACTAAACACCCTGTTTTAGCTTTGGTATTATCACATGATATTACATATCAAGTGTGAAAACATAACAATGAAAGGCTATTGCAATGTTTCTTTGGAGAGAATAGTTCTCCTTCCTACTTCCATTGAGAGACATTGCTCAAAGTGGAATAGAAGCTCTGCTGATCACTCTTGTACATGTTAAATAAAACACTGCAGAGAAAGCAATCCATTGGTAGTAGTCTGCAAAAAAAACACTACCCACCATGTCTTAGCTTGTCATAGATAGCTGCCAGTCAAGTTCCAAAAATAGTTTGCGGTTTTTAAAATGTGTGTGAGGTCTCAAAGAGCAAGCGGTGTATTCCTCTGTATCATGTTTGCTCTGAGTGACCCAGTCTAAACTCCACATGCTACTGTGTGTCACCGTGTCACAACCTGAGCCAAAAAGGGAGAGCAGGGCTGCCTGGGAGCCGGCTAACATCTGCCGAGCATATTCTAATTTGTAGCAAACATACAGAGAGATGTTTGGGACCACACTGACTGCACACTGCAGCGGAGCATCCAGCCCCATCGAGACCAAAAAATTTTTGGAACCAAAACAGCAAATGTTTTTACAGTCTCAGCAGAGACAGTCAGGCAAAGCCAACACATTATCACACCATGAGAAAGCCAATTTGCCCTGAAAAGCAACTGATTTTTAGACTTTGTTCTTTGTGCCATAAATATAAATCGCCAACTGGTTTATAAACAATACTCAAGACTGACATTTGCTCTTTGAACAGTTCAGCTGGAGCTCTCCCTGACAAATTATACATTCTATTTAGAACGAGTGACGATTAGTATAGTTTATAGAAGGGCTAGGCTAGCCTATTAGCAGGGGTCCAGAGGGGGAAAATGACGATAACTTTTCTTTCTTTTGCTTGTGTGCTTCCAAACCAATTAAATAAAGCAGCGGCTGACATAGTCCACAGCTTTGGCTCATTGATACTTAGCATAGATAGATTGAACAGATGCCTCTGGCAGATGTAACGGGTAAAGTATCCATCTACTTCATTCCAAGATGTCCTAACTCCATTTTCCGGTTATTGTCTCTATCCAGGCTGCGTCCCCAATGACGAAGGAGGTATTGGGAATGCTCTGGGAAACCACAGGGAAGCGGGCCGGCCAAGTTCAACAGGGAGTTCAAGGCTAAATCAATGCATATTTCCCGTTTAGTGGCGATGAGGCTGGCCAAATATACACTCTTCCCCATCTGTAGGATCTTAGGCTAAATTAAACAGAGACTGGTAGGTATGAGTTTCACAAAGAACATGTGCCTGCCTCACAATCCCACCGAATCATATGGTTAATATTTTTCTGTCTGCCCAAATTCATTGTCAAACTTATTAGCAGGGTTTGGCCCAGAGCCACTGTTTTTCTAAGGCTGCTGCACTCAAAAACCGTTGCAGTCTACATGAGGAACCCTTTTTCCAGCTCTTCTGAATATGTTATTGCTGGTGTCCAGATATATTTTCTCTATAGTCAGAGCTCTGAAACAGCCTTGGCTTGCTGAGCTCTCTGTACATGTGTTAATGCTGAACAGGTTCAGGTGTTTCAGCAGCACATTTGATCGTATGTTGACATATGTGATATTGTGGCCAAACCCTTCATCACCAGAGACAAACTGGTAGGCAAACACACACTGTTATGGACGTTAGTTGCTCCTGGAGTTAACAGTACATTAAACAATGCTGTCCATCCAGTTGGACATTGTCTTAATAGTCGGCTGTGCATATTTTCTTAGACTACTGCTTCTAATGGAGGAAAAAAAGAGCCTGTGCAGTGTGTTTGTGCAATGTGTTGTTTTTTTTTAATCAGGTTTAGTACTTAGTAACATGTGCAAAAGAAAAAAAAAGTGATTAACTGAGATATTCAGGAATGAAAAACCAACTGAAGGACCCATATTTCGCACC
>CAAKHB010001738.1:0-24065 GCA_901007665.1 Aeoliscus strigatus | reverse complement strand
GACACACACACGTGATGAAGGATGAAATGACCTTTCAGGCTCATCTCTCTTCTAATCTACTTAGCATTGTCCACCTCCTGCCCACACACACACACTGACTCCTGTCGGTGTGTGTGTTTCAGCAAAACTTGATTCTATCACGTTCTCTCGTTTCCAGCGAGAGAAAAGTGAATGATTTCTCCAGAGTGATGTTTCTCGGAGAAGCAGTCTGAGGACTGACAGACTCTCCCTTAATGAACAAACAGCACATAGATTGTTTCTGTCCAGGGGGGTGATCGTAGCTCTGCTTTGGCTCTCTGTTGTGTTCCTCCTCCTCCTCTGCGGCTGGCAGCCATTGTTCTCGTCTGTCTGATTCTGATGCAGTTTTCCAGAACTGGCGTTTGGCTTTCTCAGCTTGTGACTTTGATTTTTTTCAAATGAACTCGCAGTATCAGGACGGACACACACACACACACACACACACACCTTCCATTGTCAAAGTGTCCTTGATCCAGACTCTGAGTCCAAAAGTTGCTCGTGATGCTGTGTCATCGTCAGATGGGATTAGTACAGCAAACCGGACGGAGGAGAGGAACAACTTCCTGTCACAGGCTCAGAAACCTCAGGCTACATGTGGACGGCCTTCTGCCTCGACCAGCTGTGGTGAAACAAAAGAATGTCACTGTGTACTACTGAAGATTGAATGAAGTGCATCAACGCTCCCAATAGAACAGTCACATCAAAATTAGCTAATATTTATAAGCGCTACTTCAACTAAATAAATGTAATTTAGCATAGCGTGTAGTTAGCTTAAACGATGAACAGCTAACGACTGAAAACTGACACATTAGAGTTCAAATACACACCGGGAGCGAAACACCATGAGATGAAGGAAGTAGCATGTATATATTGATTTCACATTACTAGAAAGGTGAATTACACCGTCAGTGACGGCGACGCCACGACCCATGTGCACGCGGTCGTACACGTGACATATGTGAGCAGCTCAGATCATTTTGACCTGTCGCAGACCGTCACCACGGTCTGAGTGAGGTCATATACATCCATGGTGTGACCCCAGCCCCCGCTGCTGCTGTAACAACTTCTAATGTAATGTACCACGTAACTGAAGTGTTCGTTCTGAATTGGTTGGTTGCTATGGACACAGAACAGCTGTGTTTGCACCGTTAGCACTGCTCACCATCGAGCACACCTAATGACCATACCGACAGCTGAATGTGGGGGTAAGGACATACACAAGCTTCAAAATAAAAGCATGAATAGACAGTAGATTATAACTTGAAGAATTCTTAACAGGCTGTAAATGTTGCTCATCTTTATCATACAGGATTCTAAAAGCTTTAGAGTCGGTCATGCAGTGAAGATGTAGATACTGGTAGAGTGAAGAGGACAGTGTGTGACATCAACTGTCAACATAAAGCCCTCTACAGTGTCACTGTTAAGGTGGACAAGCGCCATAAAAATGCAGCCAGATGTAGACACCCACTCAGAAATCCCTGACATGTGAGTATTTATCAGTTGCAGTACAGTCATCAGTCAGGTGGTGTCTCTTGTTTTCGAGAGGAGACATCGTCATGGGGGGAGGGGGGTGCGACACTCCCCCGATGGATGATGAAGTGAGTCGTAAGCCTCTTGCTGTGCTGCAGACTCACGTCAGCAGAAGGCACAGAGGATTGAAAGTGACAGTTTGGATGTGTTAGTGTGCATCTTCACATCAGCAGCAATACGTGTACTGGATGCACACACGACCCGTGTGAAACGTTGGTCGGTAAAGGAACAAACATGACCTCAGACCATCTACAGACTGACACAAATCAAAGTTACAGCATGTTAGGAAAACAAGATTTAAAGACAAATACCAAGTAAGATGAGACAGAAAGCTACGATTTGAATACACAAGACAAAAATACCAACCCCCTCAAAATGAGATACAATAGAAAATTAAATGGATAAGACAGAAAGATACTGACAATATGTTGCAAAGCCTTCTGAAAAAATAACGTATATATCACAGTAGCGCAAGGAATAACTGAACCCAGATGCAGACAAAAACGTACTCTTCATTTTGGGAAAAAAACCAACCACAAACTAGATATCAAAAAAGACTAAGGATTCAAAAGGGGGGAACGAAAAGCGACACTCACATGGAGGTGGTCAACACAAAACCAAAGAATCACAACTGAAATTTCCCAGAAGGGGTTGAAGGCAATTTGGAGATCTGAAACAGAAAGCACAAAGCTAATGCTAAGGATTATCTATGAACGCAAAAATGGCTATGAAACTTACCAAATACTCACAATACTCCCTCAAGGAAACATACAACGACAGGCTACGACTTGGAACGCTTTCTCATACCGGCAGGCAACGACTTGACAACTTAACAGAAAACTCAACAGGCTTTAATAGGGGACGAATAAGTACCAAAGAATAAAACAGGAAATCAATACGTGACATGACCAGAACTTGACCTTCATGACAGTACAAAGAAAAATAGGTTCTGTTCTGATTCCGACCCCACACGCAGCAGACCAGGATGAATATGAGGATTCAACAAACACCGTAGGCTGCAGGATTGAAGTGTGATTGAAGTGTGAAGGGTGACTTTTTTTTCAGCACAGGCCGAGAACAGCAACAATCGCAACGGCAAGAAATAAAAAACACGCCCCCCCCCTCCCCTCCCGTCAGAGGTTGATCTCTCCCCATTACAATTCGTCCTGAAGGGAGCATTTGTTGTAGATTTCATGACTGTCTGATGAGCGTCGCCGTGTCAGTCAAGACAGAGGGTTGTATTTTGGGTCCCCGAGCAGCTAAAGGTCAAAGCCCACATCATGTCGGTCTCCATCAGTTCACAGTCGCTGCCTGAGTGACTCAGCATTCTGGGGGGTAGCCTCTGAAGGACTGCACGGCATCCAACACGTTTGTCTCCGTCGGTGTCAGTGGTCCACCAGGACGTCCCCTGTTTGTTTGGTGTCGTGTGATCGCCGTTGGGCTCCTCGGTTCATCTCTGAGCCGCAGGTTTCAATGTGGGTTGTTGCTTTTGTCTCAGCAGCACTTAGGGATGAGGACAAACCTCCTGTTCCAGGCTCAGTGGGTGGCCTTCTGCCTCGACCAGTCGCTGCGCCGACCGCAGACAGCGCTGCGACAATGTTCCACATCACTTGACGGCCAAGCACGGATTTCATACTGGACGTGACGCAATTAGCAGAGGAACGTACGACAACGGGTTTGTTTGCAACAGAAAATGTTTCACTGGTCACCTGCGGACTGCTCGACTGCTCCCACGCTCTGATGCTAAACCTCTCAGCGAGGGGTTTTCATTGAGAGAGAGAGAGTGTGTGTGTGTGTGTGTGTGTCAGGAGAGAGAGAGGGAGAGAGAGGCAGTTTGATGCCAGACAAAGCTTAGGAAGGCAGGATGGGATTGAGGATATATCCACGCTCTGCTGGCCACGTAGAAAAGCTGATGGAGGGAACCAGTCAACATGGATGACCTATTTACAGGCAGACACACTAACTCATACTCCAGACAATGACCACACACTCACAGCATCTTCTCTTGGCCGGACCAACCGGACCGCATGAATAAGACGAACAATGTCTGTTCCGGAAGCGGACATCAGAGTCACATCTCCACAGGCTGTCGGTTCCCCAACATCTGTTCATTAGTCCAGGACTCTAACAGTTAGTTATTTTTAGCCTCTGGGATGATTTTTTTCTCAATTTATTCTCCTTTTTTTCTGCTGTGAACAGCTGGCTGGCTGCAGAATCTGACTGACGGTCCGGATGGCCGGAGGATTTGCCCCCGCTGCTGCTTCAACATTTCGCCGATGTTAATTTACTGTTAATGGTGCCGTTGGATGCTCCTGCTGTTTGTTGTGTGCACTGGTCAGTCACAGGTGTCGTACACACTATTTGGACTTTATTCTCCAGCCCTTGAGATCAGTGTTCCCTCTAATTGCTCAGTGCTCGCACATTCTCAGCGCACAAGAAAATCTATGCAGAGCATGAAATAAAATTCAACATAAACGTACTCATTCATATCTAATATTAGACCTAATCTAATGTGATTAATTAGACCGATAATATTGTTCTCTGCACCATTTTGCGTTGTAACTCTGTGAGTGACAGGTGTCCAGCCAATGATAAGGTTCACTCCCTCTACGCAGCCAATCAGCATTGACGGTGCTGGCGTGTTGCCCAGCCTACACGCGCCGTGCAGGTTAGCGAGCTAACAACGGTGTGGCGGCGTTAAGAGACGCAAATGCTAACTAACCCCTTATCATGGCCAAACGAACGGGCAGCGACACATCCACTCAGCAGGTCAAAGTAAAAAAGAAATGGGGTTGTTTTAAGATGGAGTGGCTGTCGGAGTGTGTGCAAATAGAAGAACAAGCGGCGAAACTGGGTGAGATTTTTTTTTCTTTTTCGAGTGATAAAGGTGTACTCTGCAAAACATGCAGCGAAGCCAACGTAACAAGGGAGTTTATGTATGTTTATGTATATATTTCTTCCAGAACAGGACCCAAAGCCAGACCACAACTGGACCTCACCTCGGCCAAAGCAGGACTCTCACATACTACACATCTCATGAACAACAAGATTTTTGTTTTTTAAGTGGTCAAAATCACTTCTATTAAAAGTAAACTAATGAAACTAATTGCTGCTGTAATTTGATTCTTTTAATAAGCCATGTAACTTGCCATGATCCAAGGTTTTGAACAAGTGTGATACTGGTGTGTGGCCACAGCATGCACATCTGATGTTGGTCACAGTCCTCAGTGTGCTCAGGGAGCTTGTGTGTACACCCAGACACATGAAAAATTAGAGGGAACATTGCTTGAGATGTACCATCTTGTTTTGGAGCTAGTGTGTATGTGTGTCTTCACACACATACACACTAGCTGCCCCCTACCATCCATAACACACATGTAGTGGCTGTGTATGCACTTGACATTCACACATATTCAGTGAATTACACCACAAATAAAATAAGGTTTTTCAAATGAAAATTCAAATTCATTCATTAAATTGATCATTTATAATTTGACATCTTAGTCAAGAAATGATAATAACGTTCTCTACTTTACTTTTTTGTAAAACAGTCGATCTGAAAATGCATGGATGACAATAATAATAATAATAATTACATTTTAGTATGAAAAGGAGTTCCTACATCCTGGCGTGTGAACCTTTACACAAACATTGATTACCAGTAGTGTTCATTTAAGGGCCTGAACCTCAGACAGGGTACAGAAACACACAAACACTCCAGGTCACTGCGTTCCACACAAACCACACATGTACGACACATGTGAAGTATGAGCGTGAATAAAAGTAGAGCTAGTTTGGACGAGTCCAATTCCAGAGTGAGTCGGTTCTCACAGGGACGTGAACTGGTCTGAACTGGTCCGGAAGGTCCGGGTCCATGTGTGTCCTTGAGTCAACCGCCCCCCCACGTCAGCTCACTGATTCACGCTGTGACTCGGCCACTGACCCGTGGGTGGGATGATTCTCGGGGGGGCTTCGGGGGCAGGTTGCCTCCATCACGAGACCTCAGATGTGCACTGACACACAAACGGATGCTGCACACCTTTGTTCACACAAACAGAGTGAACGCCTCCACAGAGCTGCGTCCATCACTCAGACGTTGTGTGATGTCACTGGGTAAACAGTGGTTATTTGTGAACATGGGCACACCATCGCCTGTTTGTTTTCCTCTCCTGGGCGGTAAATCCAGGGAGAAGCAGAGGTGTTCCTCTCCGTTGCTGCGGTTGTGGTGAGTCGCTGCCGGTTGACAGTGCGAGGCTGAGTCGTCTCAGAGAAGTGGGTCAGTTTGCCGCCTCGCTTGTTGTCTCCCAGCCAAAGAAGAAGCAGCAGCGCCACGTTTCAGGCTGATTCCTCTGATGTGGGGACTGAGACGCAGTGTTTTTCTGGGCAGTTTAAAGTTGTGAGACGAATCCAGTCGCAGGTTTCTGTGGTCGCTCCTGCAAAGTGTGTGTGAGACAGAAATAGGACAGCTGAGCAACGAGTGTGAATATTTGAAGCTTCAGTCCCACCTCATCAGGGGCATTGACGCAGTTGGAAATGAGCGAGTACTTCAGTTTTCAACCCACAGACAGACGTGAAGCCCCCGGCAGCGTCTCCCGGCGTTCGCCTTCGTCTGAAACAAGACGTTTAAGATCTGGGGCTATCTGCTGACCGATGATTCGACATCTTCTGGTGCTCCTGGACTGTTTGTAGGGGAGACGGAACGTCACATCCCACACACCTGCTCCGACACTAAATACGACCTGTGTTGATGATGATAGATTCATCGTGTTTGTCAGACGGTCTCGGCGCTGAGAGGAGGAGAAACAATTCAGCTGCAGCAAGAAGCTACATCGGTGTCCCAGTTCTCCAGGTGAATCACAGATGAATTAGTGAAGAGACAAATGGTCTTAAATATCTGAAACTGATATTTTTCAACTCGGGATCTGATCATTGGGATTTTGGAGCCGTGCCATGGTCTCAGATATGAGATGTTACTTCATTTAGGGGTGTCCAGGTTGAAAGTGCCCCTCCAGAGGACCCAGGGTGAAAGTTCCATAGCAAACGTCAGTAACTGTTCCAGTGACTAGAGAGCAGTGACCCCCCCTCAGTTCAGGTCTGGATCACTGCTCACATGTGGACATGGATGGAAGTGTAAAGTTGTTTTCACCTGTTCATGTTTGGACCTTTTAGTTGACATTGATACATACTGATGACATTGCCTTATTTTTCTTAGGAAATGTGTTATGTTGCACATATAATTCATTCATTTGTAAATTATTTGCACTAAAAAAAAGGCCAGTAGGTTCACTGGTCCGGCCCACTGGAGATCAGATTGACCTCTGACCTCAGTCACACAGCGACCTGACGTGATCTGTATTTAACTGAAGGCCGACGGCTCCATCTTTCTTTCTAGTATATACCTTCATGCCCCCTTGCTGTCTTCTTGTTGGTCTTTGCAGGTGCCAGTGACCCTGCCCGCAGGCGAGGACTCAGAGAACCAGGGCCATGACCGGCTCTCCTGGCCCTGGGGGGCGTGCCTTAGTGCCATGGCAGAAGATGTGGCGATGGGTCGTGGCTGCTGCTCTGGTCGCTATCTTAACGCTGACGCTGCCAGGGAGCAGCCAGGCCTGTCCCCCACGGTGTGAGTGCTCGGCTCAGCTGAGGTCGGTGTCGTGCCAGCGGCGGCGGCTCACCAACGTCCCGGAGGGCATCCCCACAGAGACGCGCGTCCTGGATCTCAGCAGGAACCGGCTTCGTGGGGTGCAGGCAGGCGATCTGGCGCCCTTCCCCCGGCTGGAGGAGGTGGACCTCAGCGAAAACCTCATCGCCACGTTAGAGCCCAATGCCTTCGCCAGCCTGCAGAGCCTGAAAGCGCTGAAGCTGCGAGGGAACCAGCTGAAGTTGGTGCCCATGGGCGCCTTCGCCAAGCTGGGCAACCTGAGCAGTTTGGACCTGAGCGAGAACAAGATTGTGATCTTACTGGACTACACCTTCCAGGACCTCAAGAGCCTGAAACATCTGGAAGTGGGCGACAATGACTTGGTTTACATCTCCCACAAGGTAGCGTTCTCCAGCTGACATGTCGTGACTTTGATTTGTCGATTACCGACTCCACCCACAAGTCACGTGGAAACACTTTTTCTTTCCGTGCTGCAAATAAAACATCTACTATAAACGACTTTTTTGGGAGGTTGAAATGATGAATAGGGAGAAAAGCAATTGGAATAGTATTAACAACCACCGACAGGCTCAGAGTGATTTTATTTCTGTCTCACAGCCTGATGGAAAGTTTTCCTACAGAGATAAATGCGGAACTTTCTAGGTGATTTGTTTCAGCCTGAGCTCACCATCTGTTACAAACGAAAGGATCTTTGTCTTTTATTCAGTGTCTTCTCTTGATTCTCAGGCATTCGCAGGTCTGCTGGGGCTGGAAGATCTCACCATAGCCCGTTGTAACCTGACATCCATCTCGGGCCAGACGCTGTCCTACCTGCGCAGCCTGGTCACGCTCCGCCTCCGCCACCTCAGCATCACGGCCCTGGAGGACCAGAACTTCCGCAAGCTCTCTAACCTGCGGGGTCTGGACATCGATCACTGGCCATACTTGGAGTACATCTCCCCTCTTAGTTTTCAAGGCCTCGACCTCCACTGGCTCTCCATCACCAACACCAACATCACCTCGGTCCCCTCCACCTCCTTTAAAAACATGGTGCATCTCACCCATCTCAACCTCTCCTACAATCCCATCGCCACGCTCGAGTCCTGGGCCTTCAAAGACCTGCTGAGGCTGAAGGAGCTCATCATGGTGAGCACGGGGCTGATGACGGTGGAGCCCCACGCCCTGGGGGGCCTCCGACAGATCCGGGTCCTCAACTTCTCCTCCAACGACCTGCAGACTCTGGAGGAGGGCTCCTTCCACTCTGTCAACAGTCTGGAGACCCTCAGAGTGGACGGGAACCCCCTGTTGTGTGACTGCCGTCTGTTGTGGATCCTGCAAAGGCGCAAGACCCTCAACTTTGACGGCAGGGTGCCGGTGTGTGCCGGACCGGTGGAGGTGCAAGGGGTCAGCCTGAGCATGTTCACCGATTCTGCACTCTTCGATCACTTTACATGTCAGAAACCGAAGATACGCAACCGAAAGCTCCAGCAGGTAACGGCAACTGATGGTGTGTCTCAAATCACCTACTGATATACCCAACTTGAAATTGTGAATTTCTCTAGTGAGATGAAACAAAGTATCTATCAAACTTATTATTCTGAGTACATAAGTGTGTGTTCACACTGAATGAGTATGTGAAAATGTAGTGTACTACGTTCACTCAACTGGTTCAGTCAGACGTTAAAGTGGACACGCTCCAATCTCAACGTCCTCCATCTTAGTGACGTGGAAATGGTGACCTTTGACATTTAGAGATGGCAGAGGACAACAGAGACACCAGCGCCACCACGGGGGACATCACCTACCGAGGGAATCCAGGCCGATGCTAACGCCTGCTAGCTAGCCTGCTAGTTGTGCTGTACGTTTGGTTGTTGTGTGTGATAAATTGTCGTCTTCCCTGTAGATTGAGGTTTGAGATGTGAGGTCAGAGGTCGATGTGTTGTAAATATTCACAGAATGTTACTGCTCGCGTATCGGCAGTAAGTTTCATTTTTACGTCATTTCCGGTAAGTGTGCGACAACGCTGCTTGATTTGAAACAGTTCTAGCCTCTCGCGTACTTCGTGAGTACATAGTGTGCATAGTGTACTACAAAGAAGTGTACTAATGGATGATGTAGGAGACTGGAGACACACCATGATAAATTCAGATGTTCTGCACATGATTCGCTCTCTACGCAAAAAGCTAAAATGCTAAAAGTGTAACAAGGTTCTGAGACGTGATCTGAGTCTCCCTTCCCTCCCCCTCCACAGGTGGTTGCTCGTGAGGGCCAGCCAGTGAGTTTCCTCTGTCGTGCAGAAGGAGAACCTCCCCCCGCCATCATCTGGATTTCGCCGCAGCGCAGACGGCTCACGGCTAAGAGTTCCGGTCGCATCACCGTTCTCCCGAGTGGCACTCTTGAGATCCGCTACGCCCAGCTCACTGACAGCGGAACATACATTTGCATCGCCAGCAACGCCGGGGGCAATGACACTTATTTCGCCACGCTCACCGTCCGTGGTCAGCCGCTAGATGCCGCCTCAGCCTTCTTTGTCAACCGCTCACTGTACAGTGGCGAGTTCTTCAACGACACCAACATGAACAGCACGCGTGTTTACCTTAAGTTCACCTTAGACCTGACCACCATCTTGGTCTCCACGGCAATGGGTTGCATCACCTTCCTGGGGGTGGTCCTCTTCTGTTTCCTGTTGTTGTTCGTGTGGAGCCGGGGACGCGGCCAACGCAAGAACAACTTCACAGTGGAGTACTCTTTCCGGAAATCCGAACCCGTCACCGGAGGCTCTTCGGGAGGGACCAGAAAGTTCAACATGAAGATGATATGAAACAACGCAGCCAGGGGTCCCTCAGGGGAGGCATGAGCACGTCCTAAAAACGTGTTTGACACACGCAAACGCACACAGCCACTGATTCGCAAAACCAAACTGTAACAAATTGTAAAAGCTCGTGATCATTTGTCGATACAAAAAAACCCCAAAAAACGGAGTGACCAAATCCAAAGTGGGCTGTGAGTGGATTGGTTCTAGGTTGAGAATTGACCGGAAGCTCTCTGCCTTTCAGTGGTTTCATTCAGCTTGTGGTTCAACGCGTGTTTGAATGACTGCGAGGAAAAACAGCACCGATGGAATGGAAAGAGCCACTTGTCCATTATGCTTGTTCTGACTTATACAGTTAAGAATTATAGGAGGTAAGTTCTAAATTGGCTATTGATTACTAAGCTGTGGAATGTGGACCGTCCTGTATCTCACTCACATTAACGAGAGATTTTTAAGAGAGCGACATATTTTGATCGCTGTCAGGGAGTTTAAATCCGCCGTCCACGATAGTTAAACGATGCCATTCTTAACTATGTCAGAATCCTGCATGTAGAGTTGGAGATAAGCGAGAAGCTGTGAGTTCATACCACTGAATAAAACACAGGGTTCTGAAAGCCAGTTTGAACATGTATCCATTGACCCTGACTGTGGCTGAATGGGGTGGAGGGGTGTAGGGTCAAATCCCACACACGGAGCCACGTGTCACCCGTTGTACGACGGAAATGATTTGATGATGATATTCAATAAGAACCAATGGATTTGGACAATTGAGACGCGTGAACCAAGACAAACCCGATCTGGCCTTTTCTTGTTCTCGTCATATTTTGCGACGTTAGCTGTGTGAGTTTGGGACGAGCACGCCGGCCCGGCGCTGCTGTGGCTGCCCGTGGCCCAGAGGGTTTGGTTAGGAAGTCAAGCCCTCCGGTCACGGGACGCCGCAGTAACCATGGAAACCTACACAGGAGAGAGCAAAGGGACGGGGCTGTCAGGGGCTGCTGGAGGGATGATGGGGGAAAATGGGGAGGAGTTGGAATGAGAAGTCCTCGCCTCCCCATCCGAGGCCTGTCATCATCTTACTTGCCAGCCCCCGTCGCCCGTCCCCCGTCCCCTTCTGTGGTAGTGGACGTCTGACTTCCCCAGCGCTGCCAGGGGGGAGCAGCCTGGATAGTCAGCACACACTCTGAGGCAGACAGAGGACACCCAGAGGTCACCACAAGCACACACACTCATCGGAACACACACACACCCACGGACCAAACGTGCTCTCAGGAAAGGTGAACAACCGTGTGAGTAGACAACAACAACAACAATACAACAACAACAACAACAACACAACACAAAAGCCCGTTGGAACAATCACGCAAATCCATGAGTCACGAAACAAAGCCATAGTACACACACACACACACACACACTGAGGAACATGAACATGAAGGTTATTGGTCCAACAGTCACACCAGAACCAGAACCAGAACTCGACCCTGACTGCCCTCTCTCTGTTTCCGAGACGGCCGGTATGCGAATGTCTCTGCCCCCCTAGCCCAGTGCATCCCCCTCCTCACGCCCCGTCACCCATACACCCCCACTGGGTCCTCCTTCGGGAGGGGTCCCTGGCTGGAGACTGCGGATTCAAATGTAAATGACGTCGTGTTAACCCTACCCACACCATCTGCATTGTCCAGTGGAGAGTAGAGTACTGTGGTTTTAAAAAAAACAGAAGTAGTACCATTTTCGTTGGAATGTTTCGTTTTCTCCTCGTTGTTTCCCATTTCCTCCCTCGTCGTTCTCTGTGACGTTCTGGCTGTTTGTCCTGTCAGAGCCCCTCATCCTCCATGTGGGACTGTTCTGTTCTCAACATGTCGACGAGCTGCGAACACATGACGCCGTGTGCACAAGTGGAGTGACCACATGGTGGCGTGCTCTCCGTTTTATGTTCGGTACTGGGTAGTTTCTGAAGCTGGTTTCAACCAGGTGCTCTAATGTGGTTTTGCCTAGCAACAGCTGCCGCCTGGGGTAGAAGGTGCATCTACTACTGCACCACTTACAATAAGAAAACTAGATCTCCAGCCTCAGTGGTGGTCCCGCCATCAAAAATCACGGTAGTTTAGTAGATCTAGAGCTACGGCGGGTGACGTGCAGGTGATAAGGATGTATCTGTCTCTATCTCTATCTCGTTTCAATCCTGCGTCAACCACATCTCTGCACTGTTCCTGAAGGACATTGCTGAGGACAACCGCGTTAACCTACTCGGCGTGTTGCCATAGCGACATGGAGTTGTTGATACCAAGACATTTCCAACAGAACGTGTGATTCAGGAACAGCTGATGTGACCTGTTCCATCACAGTTCATTGAGCCTGATGAACATTTAGAACATTCTTTTCTTGGAAATTTCTGACTGAAATAATCTTCCACTCCTGTTTTGTCCCTGGTGGGTGACGATGAAACCAGCGTCTGTGCCACAATGAGTCGCTGCTCCCGGTTTAAGATTCATGAGGCCGAATGAGAGCAGATGAACAAATTGGCCTGGTTTTCACACCTCTCGGCTCTGAGAACAGGACTTGACCTTCATGGGTGCGTCCCCTCCCTCGGCCGACCCTTTCGTCCTTCCATTCCTCTGTATCTCTCGGTGGGAAGTAGGTTTAGAAGACGTGAGTGCGAATGTCTGTGGTCACTGTTGCCAGTGTTAGTGTGTGAACTTCACGTGTGATGTGAGCGTAGACGAGAGTGTGTTTGGTTTTACCCCCCCCTCCTCCTCCACACACGTCCTTCTTTGCCCTCCAAACATTTCCAGACCTCGTCGTCCGTGTTCACAGTATTAGGCTGGAGTGTGGTCGTGCGGTAGTAGACACGTGTCGTGTGTGCTTCTTGAATCAGTGTTGTCGTGTTATGACTTGTGGCTCCTCGTGACACCATCGTGAGCGGAGCATCGACTGGAACGATAAACGATGGAAGGGGTGACCCAGGTTCCCTACAAACATTTTTCCCCTTCATGCCATTCCTGAAAAAAAGAAAGAAAGACGTTTGGACCTTTTCCCTGTGGGACATTTCTCTGGACATGAAACCCTGTGGACTCTCTGGATTTTCTCAGCAGATATCTTGTCATACCTACAAATGTAGAAAGGGGGGGGGTTGTTCTAATGCCATGACTTTCCGCCAACTGACTCATTTCAAGGAAGCATCTCATTAATTCACCATCTTCACTCTCACTCCAGTCGGGTGAAAGCACTTGTATCTGTTCGGGCCCCGAGTGTCCTTGAAAGACAGAAACTCTTTTTCCTAAAAGCCCCCCCCATTTCACATCCCCGCATAAGTTACGCCTAATATAGAGGTTGAAATTGGATGTTAAACATTTCATTAACTTATGTTGACTCTTTGCCAACCAACCGGTGCAGACTGAGAGCCTGGCTTACACCCTCCCTGTGTGTTCCAGCTGAGCTCCATTCGTCTCTTCTGCTGAGATTCTTGAAGAAAGTAGGCTTAGACCCCCCCGCTGCTTCCTGGAGTTCGTCCTTGCCCTCGGGTTGGTACAACACAGTCGAGACGCTCCATTTACAGCAGCTCGCTGTAAGGATACCTTCCACCGGGGAGCTCTTCAAAGACGCAGACCAAAATAAGACAAGCCCCCGACACCCACATCCACGGCGTCACTGCCGGTTGGGTCGAAATTATTCCTTTTCTTCAGTGGAAGGAAGCTGCTGTTGAAACACTCTCAGCAGATTTCTCACTTGTTTGTCTGAGACGGCAGGTTTTTACGGTAACGTCTGAGATTAGACTTCAACACGTCCTCGGTCTCCTGGTGTTGTGGCTCCTGATTGGCTCCAAATGAATCATCTCCAGATCCCACAGCTGCTGCTTTGATTGGATTAGACCTGAGTTGAATTATCAGAGCTGAGAGGAGCCGTAATAGGATGACGGAGAAGCCAACCGGGCTGATTTGGTGATTACTTGGCTTATTAGTCACATTACCAGAGCAGACCTCGGAGAGCTCCGTGTCATAAACACTGGAGGCTGAGTCTGTCGACGGTTGGTCCCTGAAGGACTGACACTTGGATGTCAATGGACATGTCGTGGATCGCTGCTGAAGGACTGATAAAGGCCCTGTGTGCAGATGCAACTGCTCCAGCTTCACCTTGACCAGCTCCATTTCTCATGCAACACTGCCCTCTTGTGGTCAATATGAGCAACAGCGAGAAAGCGGCTGCTGATGAAAGAGCGCGTGTGGGAGATTGAGACAAAAGGAAACCGAGCAAACTGACTGTTATTACTCATTTTCACTATTCCACTGACTTTCTCCCAGTCACCACATCTCCTCCCCCTCTCCACTCCATCATTTCTTTTGGGCCACCGTTGAGGTTTGTCAGAATCTTCCAACTGGTCCAAAAAGCTCTGACCAACACTTCCTATGAGAAACTCTCTCACAGCATCTTTTTGGACACAGCGCCGATCCACAAACACCGTTTCCTCTCTTCTCTTGTGGTCACAGCAGGTTTGAACTATGCATGCCTTTTGTATTCACCGACCGGTCCAACCAAACTCCACCGATACACTGGTACGGAGGCTGTTGATGCCATCGTTGCTGGTCATGGGACCGGATGAAACCAACCATGAAAACGCCAAGATGTAAGCCAGTGAGACACACACACACACACACACACACAAAAAAGATGTTTTTAATCCAGGCCAGTGAAGCCATTTGTTTACTCGGGATGATTGTACTTACACACGTATCTATCCACACACTCAGAATCTGTTCAGATGCATAAGCTGCACATGGAGTGACTGATCTCCAGGCAGGTGGATGGGACTGAACAACGTACGGTAACAGGACGCCAGCAAACGTCCACAGATGTATCGTGACCGCTGTGACCGCTGTGACCGCTGTGACCGCTGTCAGCAGCATTCCTCAGAGCAGGAGGCGCGCTGAGCTCTTCGACCTGGTCGGCACCCTTTCCTAGGTTTCCTCAAATCTTCTTAGAGTCATTTCCTTTCTCTCTGTTGAGAACGAGAAGGTGCCAGATTGAGTCTTTTCACCAGGTCAAGGGCTTTGTGACAAGTTCTCACCCCTCCTGCTCCTCAGAGGAAGCTGCTGTTGATGTGGCTCTGTTTCGGTTGGAGCCCTCTGACGTAAAAAAATTAAAAAAAATAAGAAACCAGACAACACATCTCTGGAATTGGGCTGTCCTATCCTTGTCTCTTTCATCTAATGCCCCTGGTCTCTTTCGCTCCATCGATCTGGCACCGACCTCGTTGAACGGTTTTCATTGATCACTCTTTGTTTTTGTGCTAATGTGTATTCGTTTGTCCTCGACGCGGTCGATAGGACTCCTGAAACCTAGGAAAGGGTGCTGAGGGCTCCAACTGAATGCAGTCACACCACCTGCCCGTCGTTCCTTTCAGCACAAGAATCTGTCGAAAAAAAGTGATTGTTTTAGAGCGACTCGGTGTCCGTCTGGGGGAACGTTGGACTGGACGTAAACGGTAACGTCTGTCCTTGTGCCAAGTGGATCCTTGGAAGTGAAGAACAGATATTGTACATATTAGATCTATTAGCCATATCACGTCATCAAATCTGTAGACCTTGTTGTCACGTCTGACAGAGGAAAATGACTGTTGAACTGTAAATATTGTAGGTATAGCAATATATGGATTTAATGGCTGCTTCTTCTCTCCAGGGATCCCACGTGTTTTGTTCAGTCCCATGGCTGCTCAGTGTCAAAGGGAGGGAAAAGACAATAACGTGTTTGTCTAGAAAACATATGAGTTCCTTTTTTTATTATCATTTCAGTGTATGTTTTATATACAGTCTGTCTTGTAAAATAAGTCGTCATAAAAGCATGAAGTGACTCTGTCAAAGCTGTGTCCGGTCCTGTTCTTTGCTTGTGTCTCATGATGTTAAAAGACAACTCGTCTGGTTGAAGTCGATTTTATTTTATGGAGATGGAGGGCGGGAGAAACAGAACAGAAGAAAAACTAACACCATAACGCTTCGACGTCCACAACAATAAGATTAATTGATAAGAGTCAAGTTAACGTCAGCCGGGAACGGACGATAACGTCTGAAACATCAACAAAATGAAACCAGAGGAGAGACAGATGCTAGACAAGGGGGGGCAAGGGGGAACAATTCACCCAGTGGAAGATTGGAAATACTGGAGGGATGAGAATCAGAACTATCATTATTGGTGCTGCGGCGCCCCCTGCGGGGGGTCAACAGGGGTTAACAGGGGTCAACAGGGGTCAACGGAGGTCAACGGGGGTCAACGGTGGTCAACAGGGGTCAACGGGGTCAACAGGGGTCAACGGGGGTCAACGGGGGTCAACGTTGGTCAACAGGGGTCAACGATGGCCAACGGTGGTCAACAGGGGTCAACTGTGGTCAACAGGGGTCAACGGTGGTCAACGGTGGTCAACAGGGGTCAACAGGGGTCAACGGTGGTCAACGGGGGTCAACAGGGGTCAACGGTGGTCAACAGGGGTCAACGGTGGTCAACAGGGGTCAACGGTGGTCAACAGGGGTCAACGGGGGTCAACGGTGGTCAACAGGGGTCAACGGTGGCCAACAGGGGTCAACGGTGGTCAACAGGGGTCAACGGTGGTCAACAGGGGTCAACGGTGGTCAACGGTGGTCAGTGATCCCTCCTCCCTCTGAGCTCCACTTCAGTTGGAAAATCAGTTCAGGTCTGGATCACTGCTCACATGCAGACATGGATGGAAATGTAAAATAAATTGTTTTCAACTTAAAGTGAAATACTGTGTTTCCAACTTCCATACGTTCTTCACAGTCTTCTTATTAAACTTAGCATAAACACAATGAAAACACGTGCAACCTATCCCTTTATATTTACTGTTTGCAGGTGAGAGTAGTGGTTCAGAGCAGTGCAAAGCACACGAGACGGCCCGCATGCCAAAGGCAGCGCCACGCAAACACCAAACATCAACCAAAAGACCTCAAAACGAGCTCTGAACACATGCAGACACTCACAAAAGCACAGATAACCTGAAACTACCAAGCTCTGTCAAGTACTGACCTGCAACAACAGACAAAGTGGATGAATGATGAAGACAGAGTGCCGCATGTGCTGTCCAGGTTGCATTTGGAAAGTGGGCGGAAGTCCGTACCTGCAACCACCTGGACTGCAACAGTTCCGGTCTCAAAGGTTCCACCTGCTATTTTTTTTCTTCACAATGTCCATGAAAATAAAATGTATGTTTCACATACAATTTCGGGGAATTATTCTCTACCTGCAAAAAACTAATTAACATTCAAAATGATTGACGTTCATGTGGTGACACATTTTTGTGTTCACTACACACTCCCCCATCAACAAAAGTGGCTCCCGACACTTGCAATTAACAACAGTAATAAACTTCACATTATTCCTCATGACCGTAAACTTTCATTAAACTATGAAAATACTTGAACTAATCTGGTACTCAGGGTACAAACACAATACCATGTGACTAAGATGACGGTGTGTTAAATGTGCAAGGTGTGTGTGTGTGTATGTAGTGTTCAATAGAAATGAACAGGGTATGTGAATGGTAGGTACTGACCACAGGGCGGCGCTCATAAGCTGGTTGGCCCAAGGAACTATTAGTCAACATCCGGGCAGGCCGCCTGGCCAGGGCGCCTGTCTCGGGTGGATCTCCTCAGTGTAGGGGTCTCTGAGGCCATATCTCCTGGATCTCTTTGTCTTGGTTATCAACCCAAGGCAACTCCCATCCATCACGAGCCAAGTGCTCTTCAGCACTGGGCTCACCATCACCTGATCCTTCCTCAGTAACACTTCCACTTTCAGATTCAGGCTTGACGGATCCAGTTTCCCCTGTGTGAGTATGCGCCTGCTCCGTATCATCTGATATCGCACAGGTAAGTTGGGGCGTGACACTGTCATCTGTCTGTGGTGCTCTTGACATGAGCAGCCAGTAACGTAGTCCGTCATCCTCTTCATCTGATTCACTTGTGTCATGATCCTGCATCCGTTCCATTCCTTACTGTTGTTACCGACTGTTTGTTTCTCTTCTGAACAAATATATTCTCAGCTGGTGGCTCTACAGGTAAGTCATTTACTTGGAGAAACAGGTTCCAGTGGAGAGTGCGGGTGGGACGACCCCCTGTTTTAGGACTGACTTACACTGGATTATCACCTGCTCTCTCACGTGGTTAGACCAGCTATGATGTATGGTTTAGAGACACTAGCGATAGGCAGAAGACAGGAGGCAGAGCTGGAGGTGGCAGAGTTAAAGATGCTGAGATTCTCTTTAGGAGTGACCAGGATGGACAGGATTAGGAATGAGGTCATCAGAGGGACAACACAGACAGGAAGGTTAGGAGAAAAAGATAGAGAGGCTAGATTGAGATGGTTTGGACATGTGCAGAGGAGGGACAGTGGATACATTGGTAGGAGAATGCTAGAGATGGAGTTGGAGGTAGGAGACAGAGAGGAAGACCAAAGAGGAGGTTTATAGATGCAGTGAGGGAGGACATGGAGGTAGTTGGAGTCAGAGTAGAGGATACAGAGAACAGGGAAAGATGGAAATTGATGATTCGCTGTGGCAACCCCTGAAGAGGGACAAAGCCATAAGGAGAAGAAGAAGAAGAAGAAGAAGAAGCTCTCTCACTATGTAAATTGACTTTTCCCAATATGGCTTTAGCTTCCACGGGACACTCCTTTCAACAACATTACTGACCAAGACCCTGTCCCCTGGCTGCAGAGTCACACCTCTGTTTCTTTTGTCATAATGGCGTTTACCTTTAGCACTCGATTGCTGACTTTTGGTACTAGCTATTTTATATACTTCAGTCATTGTCTCTGCCCATTTTTCTGCGTATCCTTTGCTGTACTTGCTTCACCTTCTGTTAACAGTCCAAAGAGGAGGTCAACAGGAAGACGTGGATGGTGGCCATACAACAGGTAGTATGGAGAAAAGCCTGTTGACTCGGGTTTAGAGCAGTTGTTGTTGTTGTTGACATGGGGCAGGTGATCTTTCCAGTTTTCTCTCTCCTCTCCGTTCTGGTTTAAGATGGCTCAGGTCAACAGGTGTTTGCCATAGATCAGCTGATGGTGGTGCAGAGGTTGTGACATTCACTTCCGCCCTAATAGCTTGAACTGCTGGCCTCTCGCCTTGTTCTGACTCGAGTCTTCCCATCTCAATGACTTTGGTATGTGCTGAATGGAGCCTAACACTGTCCTCTTTGGGAGAGTGATTTCATGCTTAGTGTGGTTGGACACGGGCACATGAATAAGGGGCCACCTGCGGTTACTGATTTCTAAAAGGCCCTCCCCGACACTCAACTGTTCTAAATGCGTGTTCTCTTCTGAGGGCTCATATAGGACAACCGACTCTGATGTGTCAAGAGTAGGTGGAACTCTACACCAGATGAACAGTTTTCCCTGCTGGTATATTCACATCTTCTTTACCTACTCGAATTGTAGCAATGCTGTCATCTGCTGTATTTGGGACCTGAGTACAACTAACCATAGCAATTGCTTGGTCCTCCTCTACTCCAAGTGCTTTTTGTAAAAGGCTAATCACCATAGCATGTGTTTCAGGAGAAGACTGTGGCCCACTAACCATTTCATCAAGAACATTAGAGCCAATTATGGGCTGTGGGAGGGGAAGCTGACTGACTAACAAGGGGGCCTGTGCTGCAAGATCTGGGTTGTCGTTACCTGGCAGGTTGACCATCAACTCCACCCATCCGTCATCGGGAATTGACTGTCAGTTTGCAGCATACAAGCAGAAACTTTCCCCTACGTCCAGAAGCTCATCCAGTGGCCGTACTGGGTGACTGGGGATACATTTTTCCCTCCAGGACCGGTCAAAGACGCTGACTTGTGAGCCAGTGTGGAATAGTGCTGTTGTTGTGTAACCACTTATGAAGCACTTAAGGAGACTTTTTTTTACCATTCAGCAGTACTGCAGGGATGATCTTGTTGGGGTGGAATGTGCTTTGTGAGCAGGGCTCACCCATTTTCTTGTCATGTTTTTCCTGTTTTGGGCATTGGTGTTGTGTGGAGGTCACTGAGTGGGACTGGAACTGTGGAACGGCCTCTGGTTGTCCTTCAGCAGAGACTTTCCCTGCTGCCTGGTTCTTTTTGAACAGCCAACCGCCCGGTGTCCAGAGTCACCACATACAAAACACTGGTCACGGTTATTTGAGCCTTGAAGTGAGCAGTTGTTACAAAGGGGCACCTAACTCTTCCTTGGGGAGGAGGGCAGACCTGGTGTAGGGGATGGGGTTTTGCTGGTAGTGAATGTGGAGTGAGGTTGGGCCTGTGGCAGATCAAGGGCTTTGGCAGGGGAAGTCTATGAATGAGTTGTTTCTTTGGCTGCTGCTTGCTGGTCCATTAATGCTGCAACCATCTTGGTCAGACTCTCCACCTGATCACTGAGTTTTTGTGTGGTGTGACGCTCTCTCTCGTCCACAGGTTGCCCTCCACCATCCATTTGGACACTGTGTGCATGCATTGTTTTCGGTTTGCAGACATAGCCCCGCCGTCGCTGATGTTCATTTTAATCACTGATTATTTTTGTCACCCAGCTGACTATGTCCTCATCCGTCACTTGGTTGTTTGAAAGGAGCGGTCTTAGCTGTTGTCTGACGTCTGTGTGCTTTGAACCCAGACCTTGGTAAATGGTGTGCAGGAAAACCTCCTGAATGGTTTTGGGGTCACAGCGGATGTCTGCATCGGCCTGCTTTGATTGGAAGAGGATCCTCTGTTTAAGCCCGATCATACGGTATACGAAGTGCTGGGGGCGTTGGTGTTCATTTTGTCTTGTACACATTAGTTCCTGAAACAGTTCCGTACTCGCCTTTTCACCAAGATTGGATCTGAGAAGCCCTTTAGTTCACAGATCTCATCTTTGTTGGTCAGCATGTCCTTGAAAGCGCCTGGCTTGATGATCCTCAAGTCATCACGGACTTCTGCCTCGGTGAAACCCTCTCTGGTGCCCTCATCAATCTGCTCACAGATACTGTTGTGTGTTATTTCGGAATTCTGGTCCCCGATCTGTCCCCCATGCACCTTAAAGTCCCTGCGTTTGGAGAGGTAAGTCCTGAGGGGAAATCACTGTCTGGGTGTCACTCCTCAAGTGTGTATGACTTGATGGGGGTCTGTCATGTAGTGACAAAGGGTTTGTCAAAGGAACAAGATGCTCCATCTCACGTTGCTCGAAGACATTCAGATGACTTCAGTCATCAGTCAGCAACCATCTCACTTTAACACCAGCGTTCACACTGGTTCTTCCACACGTCTGATGTGAGTGAGTTACACACGCGGGTCACAAAGTCATTGATTTCACAGGAAATAAGTGATATGGTCAAATATAGAACGTATTTGTGGAAGGGCTGTGAGCGACAACCACATTTTTCTGATGGAAGTCGCTGGCGCTGCCTGGACGATTGAAGGAGCAGACAGAACTGACGTGTGTCAAACAACCATCGATAACTGGACTTATTGATTGATGAACACATGAATATGTAGGTATAGCACCTTCCTATATTGACTGTTATAGGAGGGGGGGTGATCATACAAAAGTAGTAAAGAAAAGGATTCTAGGTGGTGTTCTAGTGTTCCCATCAGTGGAATCAGTAACGTGTCTCACACAAGAAACTACTTACAGTTTTTATTACAGACTGCTTTCACCCGTTTCAAGAAAGTGGGAACCACTCCGTTATCATCACTACCTCAATAGAGACAGCTCTGTGTTAGCGTATTAGCTGTTTCTCACTGGTTCGACACGTTTTCTCCACGACTTTACAAAACAGACATCCGTCCAGCAGTCCAAAGGCAGTTGCTGTAGCTATGGTAACCAAACAGAAACCAGCTCTTCCTAACTACTAGTCCCTACCGGGATCAGGATGCAGTTGCTGAAGCACCTGGTTGACACACCTGCCCACAAATCTTCACTCAGAAATCAACCTGCTTTGCTGGATAAGACGTGGAAGGACGTTTGTCCCTCAGTGCACTGAATGTGATGTAGGAGGTCATGTGACCCCATCGTCAAGACAGGAGATGTAACGATGGCTAAAGGAAAACTCTGAACCCAGATGCAGACGACCAAAACTTAATTAGGAATGTTGGGGAGATCAAAGGGGGAAGGGGAGAACTGAAAACAACACTCACTTAGGAGGCGGAAAAAACGTACAGAATATCAAAGAACATAAATCGACCGAACCGGGGAAAAGGACAATTTCCAAGGGACTAAACATAAAGCGCGAAGCTAAGGCTACGGATCGACTATGAAAAACAAAGGCTATGAAAGGATTTAGCAAATGAACTCAGTCACTCACACAAGGATCAACTACAAGACGGTGACGTGACGCGTTCTCGACCATCAGGGTAACGATTCGACACAAGACAACGGACATGACCGGCTTAAATAGGAAGGGAGGGGGAACAGGTGGAAACAATGAGGGCAATCAAGGGAGGAAAGGCAAGGTGACAGAAATGATAACAAACACAGACTTTCAAAATAAAACAGTAACTGGGACAGACATGGACACAACACGGGGGGTGACTTGACCCTCCTGACAGGAGACTGACAGTGAGTATAAATAGTGTCTAGTTCTTCTGTTTGACCAGATGTTTACTGCATACGTCATATGTCGCTGTTATTTTTATGTTCATACAGTCATTTCTTGTGTATACTTAAACAGATTGGAGTGTATTTAGTTTACTAGTATCTATGTAGGTTCTGTGGAATACTTACAGGCTTTCAGTTCTCAGCCACAAAAAAGAAAAAAGAATCAATAAAATCAATAAGTAGAATCAATAAAAACATGTATCAAAGCATTTCTGATTCTGGATCCAATTCTTTCAAATGGCAGTAATCTACGGTCCACCCAGTGGTCCCTGATTCCACTGGGGGCTGTGTTCTGACGTCCATTGTGGAATGACTGACTGAAAGAGTTCATGTGCTTGTCTGCAGGTTGCGTTGACTGAAGGCAAAGTTTTCAATGTTTCAAAATGTGTCATTTTGACCATGAGTGGCACTGTTGAGGCCCGTGTGTCCAGTGTTTTGAAAAATGTGCAGTTAGAATAGATAACCATGGAAGTGTCCTGCTGCCACCTCAGAAAAACAAAAAACGATCAGTAACGAGATACCTATCACAGAATTCCGACATACGTATCACAGAATTATGAGATACGTGTCATGCGTGTATTGTTGCGTCAGACTCACTAAGTAAACATGGCTCATTTGCACAATTTAATCAGGTTTTACTTCACGCTTGGTTTGAAACATGGAGAAAGTCTCATGCTACTGAGCACAGTGGACGATTGTTTTGAGCATGCGCACGCTGAGAAGAATTTTAAAAAGCATGGGTCTGTACAGAAGGAAAAACATGTCCGATCCCCTGGAGGTAGAGTCTTTTGTTATTAATAGGTTGGAGGGACACGGAAGGCTCCATGGCTACAAGCTACAGCACCTCAGTTGTATTCAGGCTGGATATGTTGTCACCCAAACTACAGTGAGACACCTACTGAAGTTCCTTGACCTTGTTCCTTGTGATATAAGTCGGAATTCTGTGACACGTATCTCGTTACTGATTGTTTTTTATTTTTCTGAGGTGGCAGCAGGACGCTTCCGTAGATAACTGCACCAGAACTGTAAAACTGTCATCAGGAGCCATGAGGAGGTTTGCAGTTTTCTTTCATGCCAACAGATGGCAGCAAGGCACCATAGCAGGAAACTTCAGGCAATGAACCACCGACCCACTCATCCTCTGTTTCTTTATTTCTTTTCTTCCAGGTTCATCTAAACACACATTTTACCCTTTGGGTTTTATAATTGGTGAATACTTGTTCTAGATATCACTTGGTTCTCTCTCCACAGGATGACGGCAGAGGGAGGTGCAGGTCAGAAGAATGGCTGTCTTGGTGAAAGTGTGTGTGTGTGTGTGTGTGTGTGTGTGTGTGTGTGTGTGTGTGTGTGTGTGTGTGTGTGTGTGTGTGTGTGTGTGTGTGTGTGTGTGTGTGTGTGTGTGTGTTTGTGCATATATACTCAGGCATTTGATCAACATCTTCGATTAGATGTCCACTTAACAAGTCAAACCCTTC
>CAAKHB010001736.1:9083-22915 GCA_901007665.1 Aeoliscus strigatus | reverse complement strand
ACCCCCAACCACCCGTAAAGATCATCACGTGCTCCGACTTTAACGGACTGTGTCGGATACGTGTGACCACAGAAGTGGAAATAACCACTTTACTCAATTGGATCATTGACTGCGCTGTCTGAGGCGGCCGTTAACTTTGTCATTGCTTTTTTACGTGGGTGGGTACATCAACAGCACACACGCACACACACACACACACACATACACACACACACACAAACACTTAAACCCTGGGCTATAAAGTCTCCAGTGGAGCCAGGACTCTCTTGATTCCCTCTATGAAATGGCTGTAAAATGGGAATTAGCTGGAGTAGATGACACGGTCTCATTACCTGCGGCACGTTTTACCCCGAGTTTCGAGATGTCGACCAACTGATATTTGCAGGATTATTCGGCCCACTTCCCGTTTCACCGTTAATCCGCCCCCGTCCTGCTGCTCTGCCACATTGCGGATCACACTCACTGTTTTTTAAAAGGATAATTGAGTCTGAACATGCGTCTGTGGCTTGTGGTCCGCCCGGCGCGAGGTAAATGTGTGGTGTCGGGTAGCGTGCCAGGTGTTGTAAACGCCCCCTGTGGCGGTCACTAAACCCGTGCCCTACTTTGTGCTGCTCTTCATTTCTTTCCCTCCAGGTGGCTGGTTGCAGGTGGTAATGATGTGGGTGGGCTGCTCCATGTGGCTAAAAACCTCCCCGACGTTCAACAGTGACCCCCGCGTTTAGATCCGCTTTTATCGATTCTTTTCTTACATATGAAGTATAAAATGTAAAAGATATGTTCCAAGGCAGAATACAAATACTCTTTCTTCTACACCCCTATATGACCTGTACATACCTCTATGTCCATGTATGTGTGTAACTCTGCTGACACTTTGAATTTCCCCCTTGTATCTCTTCCTCCACTACCTTCTTTGTTATGTGGTGTGGGAGGATGCAGTTTACAGTAAACCAGGTCAGAAAGGGGAAAAAAAATAATTGCCTGGAATCAGACAGGATCATCAACTCCTTCCAGTGTGTTCCCTTCCTGGTGGAGTAGGTGGAGGTTTGCACCCCCCACAAATGAAAGGAAGCCCGTCATGAAAGAGTGTGAGAACAGAACAGCTGTGCCCCCAAACAGTGTGTTCCTCTTTGTGTCTGGAAAGAAAGAAGAAATAATAACAATATTTAGTAACATTGCATGTCTACACATCCGTCTGCGTTTCTGTAACCTGTGAGCGAGTGTGTCGGGGTGGGGGGGGGTCTGCCTCGCCCTCATGCTGCGCTCCGTCTGCCACGGCTCCAATTACCAGCAGGAGGAGGTGCCCGTAGGTAGGATGAAGATCAGGGTGAAGACGACAAAGAGCTGGAGGAGGAAGCTGCTGCTGGATGCTTCCGGAAGGACGTGGTAGAAAGACTGAGGGACCGAATAAGGAAGGGAGTGAATATTCTGGGTTTGGTGAGGTCAGGTTGGTGTCAGTTTTTTATCTTGTGATATGTTGGTTCAGACACAGTCTTGGTGTGTAAACATACTGTGATCACGTTTGGGATGAAGTCATTGACCCTCTGCCCGTCACGTCCTCTCCGTGACACGTTTTGTCCCCAGACGCCGTCACGGAGCTTTTTTCTCCAGGAGGTGAGAATGTGTGTGTGACACAGCCGACGTGGAGTGTGTGAGAGGATTCTCTGTGAGTGCAGACAGAATGACAGCGAGCGGACAAACACTGCCGGGCAGAGGTCAAACGGGTTTCAGACGGGGTTCCTCCAAAAGAGCCTGAAAGACACAAACAGGAGACGACGCAGGCTGGAGATCGAAGAGAAACAGAAAACGCTTGTGAAAGTGGAAAGGAAGACGATCTGTCGTTGGCTAGAACGCTGACGTCAGTCTGTTTCAGCCTCAGTCCGGTCCGTCATCGCTCCGTCCCCTCAGGTTCACCTTCAGACGACACGTCAACCTTTTACAGCCACAAAATGACGATGAATGATCAAAGATCACTAGAGATCCAAAATCCTACAGTTTGACTTCCATCTCCACGAGTTACCAAGATGATTCATGACGTTTTATCACAACAGTCCAGAATCTTCCAGCATCATCCAGCTGAAGGAGAGGAATCCTCATTTCTCACTCGAAGTGGAGCCCCCAGCAGGCTGCAGTCAGACACTGTCAGGTTGTTTATGTCCTCCCCAGTACAGACACTTGTTGAGGAGTTAGTGCTCTATGACAGAACGGTGACACACACACACACACACACACAGTAGAGACTTTGTGGGTCTGGCACAGTCAGTCTTTCTGCTCCAGCATGTTTCCACGCTGACTAGAACAGTGTGTGTGTGTGTGTGTGTGTGTGTGTGTGTGTGTGGACACATGCATGCAGCCAGCAGTCACACAGACTTCCATTCATGTCCATTCCTATGGTTTCAGGAGCACAGGAGAGGACACTGACCACAGTTCAGAGCAGAAGTTGTGTGAATTTAAAGCGTCAAACGTCAAAGTTTTCCCTGAGCCGACCGCTCTGGCTGTCGTGTTTTTAAAATGAGTTTGGTTGTCGCGGTGGAGGCGGTGACATTGAGCAGCGGCTTTGTGATCACAAACCCTCCTGAAGCATCATCCTCTGCAGGTGTGATGCATCACTCCTCCTCGTCTTGTTTTCAAAGGCTTCCAGAGCTCATTCCGCGCCGCACCAAGGGATGTGCAGCAGCATCTGAAATCCATAATTTTTATTTGCCTTTTTCAGTCGTCTCCGATTGAGACGCTTCCCCAGGAATGGAAAATCATTGGAGGGCTGCGGAGAGTTGTTTCCTCTGTGGCTCAGAGACAAAGCCCCGGCATTGATCTTCCTCTGTGGGCGTCCACGCTGGCACAGGTCGGAACGACTTCTAGACCCACCAGCACGGTCTGATTAAAAACAAACACCGCGCTACGTCCTGGTGCAGACGAGACTTGACTCAAGTGACTCGGTTGAAGAGACGTGTGTGTGTGTGTCGCCTGACGTGTCCCTGTGTGACAGTGACCGGTGGAGCTGAGTGATTTGACAACTGACAGCATGTGGCTGCAGGAATCTGACGGGTGAGAGGAAGAATCCTCCTCCGTCTCTGGGTGAAATCACCTGGAACATCCATTAGAGGGTCAGACGCTCTTCACGAGGCGTCACCACTGAGGTGACCTGTCCATTAGCCGAGGAATTGACAGCATAATCACATTAAATACATCGACATTCATCACGATGTTAGAGTGAATGTAGAATAATCTTTTATCTGAACTCCGTTTCAGGTGTTTCAAAGTGTTTCATCCTCCGGATGTCCAGAGGTTTTTGTGTAATCTGCAGGAAAAAAAACACATTGATCCCTGTTGGCGACAGACACACAAGAAGGCGTCAGTCCCTCGGTCCAGTCACGCCGGTGTTCACGGGTTCGTTCTGCCTGCGTCCTGACAAAGAGTGGAGTCACGGCTGACTCAAACATCAGCTGACGGAGGTGACCGCTGTGAGCTCGTCTTCATCGCTGAGGTTGCAGCTGCCGAGGATTGTGAGAACGACTCCCCATCTCCTCCTACCCCCGGCTCCTGACCTTAATAGAAAGCTCTTTCCTGTATGTCTGGGAGACATATAATCCAATAAGAACAGCGCCCCGCCTGTGGCTGGGACTGTGTCACATCAACATGAGCGCTCAGAAGTCACCAACGCACACGCAGGCTTGTCCTCACGCAAAGAGTGTGTGTGTGTGTGTGTGTGTGTGCGCGCGCTCTTCAAGCCCAGAGCCCTGTGTCATATCACGTGAACACGCTGTACTTGAGGACAGAAGATGTTATGAGGCAGCTTGTTTACAATTCCGTGGCCTTTTTTTGTGTTTCACTCACGTAAGAAGCTGAACAGGATGTTGTCTTTGCCTGCTTGTGCTTCCTGTGAGGAGGAGGACTGATTGTTTACACAGCCCCGTGCTTCCGTCTTCTTGCTGCTTGGTCAAAGGAAACATTTCACCTCTTGGAGCCCTGGAACGGCCGTCTGTTTCTCACAGTTTGTTGGACCCCTTTGGCATCATCTGGGGTTTGGTCGGAGACCCCTCCCCACCCTGTCCCAGCTGTGGTTGGATAATGACATTCACTAAGCAGCTTCACACCCCCCCCTTTGGTCTGTGTCTTTTATTGAGCCAAGAAGCCTTAATATTCTCAACACTCTGCGTTTAATGAGAAAAGCATACTTGTCCATGCAGAACAGGAGTAGGGAGATGATGAGAAGATGTCGGACCTCAAAGGTCAAGAAAATACATCAGGGGGGCGAGAGGGAGGTTTAACCAATGTCAGTTAAAACATAGATTCTACTTTACCCCCTCTAGACAGGTCTCTTACCTGAATGTGGAACAAAGGCAGGGACTTTCCTACATGTGCTATGGGATCAAACCATTTTAGAACACCTGGCGATAGAGACCCCCGTCTCTCTTATTGGGTGACCAAACAGTGTGAGTGTCAAAACATCATTTTGCAGTTACAAAGGGTCAGGATGGTCCCAGCAGCACGAAATATCCTCACCGCCAGACTATAAAAAACAGACTGAATCTACGACAGAAACAGATGTTGGCGAGTGTTAATAATGATGGGGGCAGAGACGCCACAAGCCCATAAGAACAACTTGATATGAACTGAGGAGCTGGTTCAGCTGTGTGATATATGTGATGATGGTTGTGTGAATGACCCGCTGTGACCCCACCCAACAGCGCTGTCTGTGCCAAATAAAAACAAATAATAATAAAAAAAAGACCTCAGCAAAGGTCGCTGGTGCGTTGAATTGAAAATCAGCAAAAGCTTTTTGGGTTAGGGAGCCGTGGGTTTTTGTTTTCCCTTGTCACTGAATCGGTTTTGACAAACGGCGCGTTAGAAACACTCGTCTGATGTTTCATAGATAAGTGGAAAACGAGCTCAGGCGGCTCTCAGTCCATCTCTACACTGTTAACCCCACAGTCCTCAGAGAAAACACACCAGTCAAGATAATACGCTGACATGGCAGAGCTCTAAGCTTTAAATCTCTCACAAACAATAACGTAAAGCGAACGCCACAGCGGGGAGTCGGTTTACATCGTAGCACAGCAGCGGCAGAGTCAGTGACACGTGGCGGAAACCAAACCTATCTCAACGCTGCAGTCGTCATCGCATGAATTATTAAAAGCCTCCCCGGAATAATTTCAGCTAATCTGGCCTGAATTGGCCAGGTACACCCGGGGGTTGATTGGTTGAGTCTGGGAGCTGCAACGCTAATGTCAAAGCTGAGCAGGAGCCTGTTCCTGATAGAGGCAGATTTAATGGAGATATTTCACAAGGAATCATTTATCAGAGGTTGACAGGCAGCCAGAGTCACCCCCCAGCTCTCTCTCACACACACACACACACACACGGACACACAATAACTTGATGGGTGATGCCGTTCGCAGCAATACAACTTTATCGGGCCGCTGCAGATTATCTCCACTCGCTTTCTTGTGAAATTAAACCAGAGTGGAAAAACTGCAAACAACAAACAAACAGTGAATTTGGATACGAGCTCATTTCTGGCGCCACTGAATCGAGACGGTTGACACATGGAGAGGAAAACATGTTTTAAAATTCACAGTCTGAGGCAGATACGACATCTCTGATCATCGAAACCTCACCGAGCTCCACCGTCATTTTCACAGCCTGAAACACCAACGCAGTTTGTCGGTTTGGTCTCAGTCCTCGTGTCATGACGCTCTGTCTCCACCTGAGCAGGTAAAGTGATGTGTCATGGAATGTACAGAGTACAGGTAGAAACGGATCACCTGTCTCATAAACTGGACCTGAGATGAACTTCATCCTGTCAGCTGAGAACGGGAGGTTGACGTGAAGCAGTGAGCCGGTGGATTTGAGGTGTTTGTTTGTGTGTGTGTGGGATGACGTGTGATGACGCAACAGAAACTGGTTCCACTGCACAACAATTGGTTCAGAATTTGTCTTAAACAAAGCATAAAAGCAGCGCCATCGGTCCCGGCTGCCGGCGACAGCTCAGACTCAGTGGAAGATGTGAGGGATTTTCCTCCTGCTGGTCAGACAGTGTCATGACGCTCAAACTGTGACCGCTGACGGAACTAGAATGAGGTAAAACAGAGAAAAGAAAATATTTGTGATGGGACACACAAAATTAAAAGAAACTAAAACTAAACATACATACAGATACATTTTTTATAGTAAAAGAGGTTCAGATGTCCAGTTTCTTCTAAATGAGTCTGTTGTAGAGACAGAAGAATGGTTGAACATCATCAAAACGTCAGAGCAGAACAAGGAGAAGGAAGCTGTTTGAAGGTTAAACTGAAAAAACAAAACGGAATAAAAGAGAACAAAGAAAGAAGAACAGGAAAACAGTCAGTTTAAAGACTTCGAAAGCAGCACAGCCTGCGTGACCGAGGGCTGCGAGGGAGCTCCAGGTCCAGAGGGCAAAGGTCACATTACAGCCTGACTGAATGTAGACGGAGCAGCAGCACCGAGCCCGAGGACGTCTTTGTCGTCCACGCTATGACCTCATATGTCTGTCTATTAAAGCTGCTCCCAGGGGACACGGCTGACAACCCCCCCCCACCATCCCCCCGTCAAAACATCATCTATTCCTGGATCTGGCGATTTAGGAAGAGTCCGGTCGCCAGCGACGACCTCGCCCATTGTCATTGTCCACCCCGTTTGTTGACTCTATCTGCGGTCACGTCTGATGCCTCTTGATGCTTCGTCCTCTGCTCATCTCCGTCGTCACCCCCCTCAGAGAAGACACAGGTATCGACAGCGAGCATATTCCCAGTATGTACCACACTCAGAACTAGTCCTTCCATCCGTTCTGCCCGTTGGACAATATGATCTGAAGCCTGACAAAGGCAGTGGGCCTCGGCTGGAGGACTAACACCATCACGGACCCCCCGGTGGCCTGTGAAGGCACGGGCTGTACGTCGAATGTGCAGTCTAACACTGGAAGGGATAATGACACTAAGATGATAGCGAAGGCCCGGAGAAACATTTCTGTTTCCACAGACAAAGAGCTGCCGCTGTGATGATTATTAGTTAATTAGCCGTGGAAGCTTTGTTCCTTTTCCACAGTTGTTTCAAATAATCCCAGCAAATTACCCTCTGTTTGACCCAGCAATGAAACATTGTGTAATACGACAGAATTAAAAGGTTGTTTGTCGTAAGCGGGGTGTAAAATGTTATTTAACATTTGACAGAACTAAAGGAGTCAAAGCAGCTGAAGGAGAAGAATCTCTCTAGAACCCACTTTCCTTCATTTGTGTTGTATTTGTTTGCATGTTTATTCCAGTTTGGGATGAGTATAAACAAATTACATATTAGAATTGGAATAAAAACATAAAACTGCATTAAATTCATATATCACATTAAAAGAGAGGAATACAATAATAATAATGACAAGAATCATTATAATAATAATACATTCATTGTATATAACACTCAGAAACTCAGAGGCTTTACAAAAAAAAGCCATGTCAATGAAATATAATGTCCACTTATGTGTACGCAGGTTCTGAACAGGTCAATTAACTCTAATTGGACACTCGGTTGTCCATTGTCTTTTTGCCCCAATAGTCCTCGGTGAGCTTAGAACATGTGATGACTGAGGTGGTCTACTAAGTATTTCTTTTTTTATCACTTTTATTTTCTACGATATTGTCAGTCAAATATCAGTTACCACCTTCTTGATTTTCTGAGAAACCGTGCGGACTGAATTAACGGAAATAGGAGCGTTGGTTGCGCAACCTTAAATACCGCCTTAAATACCGCCTTAAATACCCACCCACGTCTGATCTACTGCAGCAAATCACATCCAGTGGTTTGAATCCAAGCTGCAAATTCACTCTGTGTGTGTGTGTGTGTGTTCTGCGGTCTCTGTTTATGGAGTCTGTCGTTTAAATATTGATTGGATCGGACGCCCAGGGAGGCTGGAGATCATGAGAACAGGAGCTGGTCGGTGCTCGTGTGCGTGCATAAGAATGAATTGTGAGTTTGCGTGTGTGACGTTGTGATTTGTGACGCGCCTCATGGGGAAAGGATGAATAGAAACGTCTCCCTGTGAAGTCACAACCTCGGGGTTAAACACAACACATCACGTTTGTTTTCTTCTGCGTTATTTATAGATCTCATTAGTCCCAAAGAACGGGCGCCGTCATCTCTGCTGGACGATGAAGTGAAAATCAATGGACGATCATTATTCACGGCCCCAAGAAAAGACTCTTTTTCCTTTCTTCCCCTACTTAACTCAAAGACGTGAAAGTGCCCCGCCCCTCAGGTAAATGCCATCACAGTGTTGACGAGCTGAGATACGGTCAGGACACACAGACTAACAGGTTAGAAATCAGTCCAATATCCTTCTTTTTATTCAGCATTACATCTATTTTTCGCTGTCACAGCCATGTATCTTCTCTCCCATTCCATTCGTATTCATCACACTGCTGTTGTGCTGGATGGGGATGTTACATCGTTTGGCTCCTCCCACTTCTGCCTTTGCTCTGTCACGTGTTCTGGAGTCCAGGAGCTCCACAGCAGCTGTCTGCGACCACTTTGTCCTCGGCCTCGTTCTGTCTGTGATAACAGGAGGGATGTGACCGCGCCGGGCCCGTCCTGTCAAGGAACAATCAGAGAACTCCGACTCTGCTGTCTCCGGGGAAACAGACCGGCGCTGTGCGGTTTGTCAGATCCCCTGTCCCCTTGTCCCACATGGCTGTGATGGTCATCCCTCTCCTCCCCCGAGGCCCTAATGTGCCATCGTCAGACCACGTTCAGCGGCGGCAGCGTGTTGGCAGTGAGTCAGATCTGTCGTCTTGGTTCCTCAGAACGTCCTCGTTCTTTGGACAGAGACCCGATTGTCCCTGGGTGACTCACTGCAGCCCCCTGCTCGGGGGTGTAACCCAGTCGGCTGGGACCTCCTTCATCACATGTGTGCAGATGTGAACCATCTGCTGGCGTCTGTTGGCTGGGATCAGGGGACACCTGACCACCTCTCCGCTTTAGATGGAGAAATGTAACTCACAACCACAAAATGTGACATTTACAGCAGCTGTTTACCTCCACCAAGGAGGTTCCGTCTCTTCGTCAGAAGTTTTGAACGGATTTAAATGATGATTAAATGTTGGTGGTGTTCTAGAACCTTCTGTATCCAGGAATCTGTTGAAGGATTCTTCTGTGCCACTCCTCCTGCTGCCCGCCGCAGATCAGTTTGTGTTGATTCAGGATGAACACATCAACGAGCGTGGAAATGAGCGGTAATAACAGATTAATCTCCGTGACCTATCAGAGTATTACCGCCATAAAAACAAGCACAGGCATCGGCGCGCACAAACGCAGCCGGCTTAAAGTGATTCACTGGGTGATTTGCTTTGTTGCATGTTGATTTAAACGGCGTGGATATTTGTGTGCGTGCGATGTTGATAGTGTGATGTGTCTCAGTAATTTTCCTAATGACACTCAGTGGCTGAGACTCGTGCAAACGATCGAGCCATTAAGGACTCGTGCAGAGATGCTAATAGTCAATAGCATACGGAGGAGATTATGAGAGTCGCATCCAGCTAAAAGTTGAGGTCAACAATCCGTGAGGGGATAGAAGATGTGCCCACGCTCCGGTCAGGCAGAAGGAGCTTGAAACGTAGGGAACATTCTAGTAGTTTGCATCACAGTGGAACTAGATATGGCTGATTTGTCGATCAGACGAGACGACTCAGACCAGATGGGCTGCGACGTGTAAGCAGTTAAGCGTCAAATGTGTTAACAATCTTTTTGAAAATAAGATGTAAAAATATAAAAAACAAATGAAGAGTAACAGCGAGGATTGGATTTGACCAGAACTGATCTGTAGTACCTTTGTGGCCCACCAGGGGGCTGCGGCCCACACTTTGGGACTGACTGGTCAAAAACGTTTATTTCCAGATAACGTTGGATTGTGATCTCAGGTTCCTCTGAGTTCCATCGATGTCCACGTTGGATTATCCTGGTCGGAGGGCCGATCCTGTGTCGGACAGATGTTGGGACATTTATCACGGATCTGTCTGACACTCGATGCCCGTTGTTGTTCTAGATGAGTGGATTTATCCTGAAAATGTGTTACTTTCTCCTCTTGTGGTCTGCCAGCTCCTCGGTGTCGTGCACTCAGCGATGCTGAGGCTCAGAACATCGTGAGTGACGCCACTTTGTGTGTCAGGAGCTTTTTTCCCTCATGAGGCCAGACGCAGCAGTTACTGCCGCTCCACTGGCTGACACATGGACGAGCTGCGCACACACACACACATACACACCTGCGTCCTAAAAGCCAGCAGCCCGTGGGCTATTTATGGTGAAAGTCATTTACAGCTGTAGTTAGAAAATTCTTTTAATCCCGTCGTTTAAACGCTGCTGTCTGGGGAATCCATTAATGCAGGAATAATGTCTTTACCTGCAGGATGCCGCCTGTTTAGGCTCATTAATTAACACAGCAGTCATGTACAAAGTTAGATGATCATGCTTCTCTGAAGTTAATCACCATGGCGACAGGAAGTGAATATACGTGCCCGATCTGCTGCAGCAGAGTGTTTTTCCTTCTAAATGAATGAGTCCATTGATTAACGAGGGACGTTTCAGCTCCACTGTGCTCTGGCTGCAGCGTTAATTGAACGTACCATTAACACGTTCACAGCAAAGTTAAATTGTGGGTTCGTCGTTTGAAGTGAAATCAGGCTCTGAGAGCGTGGAGGGAAACAACGGTAAATGCACATGTGGAGTTTGTTTTATTCTATAATGAAATCTAAATCATCAATCAGGTGGCACAAACTATTTGCTTTGTTCTCAGCTGCAGACGTGTCCGTTAAATGCACAAAACAAAGTTCTGCTGACATTTGGCTGTTGATGTGTCTGGAAACAAACAGCCTCAGTAAATGTCACCGACTGTGGTGGTGAAAACACCTGCTGGAAAGTTCCATCAACACGGATTTATTCAGCTCAGGAAAGAAGAACAACTCTCCAGTTTGTTGTCGTGTGAAACGCAGAGGTTTTCTGCTTCATCATCAGTTTCTCGGTGTGGAACAAAGGGTTCTAGCTCCTGGAGGTTTGCACCTACCAGCTCATTTTCTGCTGAGTCAGACTTTGTTTGACTCTCCAACCAGAAGCTTGGAATCTTGACGTCAGCGTCAGACGTTCCATACTCAGTCGTCCGTGCTTCAGCCTCTTTTTTTGTTTTTTTCACCACCTTGTTGTCTGTCCAGCTTTGTTTACTCCTTGGTCATGTAACGTCCAGCCGCCACCGACGTGTTTTCTCCTTCCCGTCCATCTTCCCGTCGTATCGATCGCCGACGGTTTGTGAGAAGCAGTGCGAGCCGTCTCCTTCCTCTCGTGCTGAGATGAATGTTAATCAATAATGCGATGCACGGTGGAGGAAACAGAGAAGGCCTCGTTTGTGGTGTGTGTGTGTGTGTGGTTTCACTCTTCACCTACATGTGATATGATTGTTCTCCACATCTCAGTGAGCCAGTAGCTTCTGGAGCTGTGTCAGCAGGTGTCTGCTAACGAGTATTTTTATGGAAGTGTGTGTGTGTGTGTGTGTGTGGCTGGATCGACCAGTAAACATGTTGGGTGTTCTTCAATTAAAGCAGAAGTTCCTGAAGGATGAAGACGCCATTTTGAGCCGTCGGTCAAAGAGTTGGTCCAACAACAAAAATGCGACAACTTTGATCCCAAGATGGAATCAGAAGGTGTTTTCACCCTTTTTCTGACGAGCCTCTGTTGGGAGCACCCAGTTTTTGTGTAATCCAGCTGACTGCAGCTTGGCCAGGATTTTTTTCTATGATAATTATTACAAGAATTATAATATTAATAATAAAAGCTGAATTAAATGAAAAGAAATAAATGAGACTTTCGATGACACAATATGCAAAAATGCACAAATTAACCAAAACAACGACGACTGTCCGTCTGCTCACTGACAGGAATGATTCGTCTCAGTTTGCACATTGATGTTTATCAGGTGGAAACATCTCAGCTGGTAACACCCCAAGGGTTTGTCGTTTTCAGCCTGAGTGAGTGACATCTGTGAAGTCATAATCCCTTTCTATTTCAGATACTTTTATGTATTTTCCTCCTTTGTTCTTTGTCTTTTCACCCCCCCCCCCTCGCCCTGCATTTTTTTTGCACCAGTGCGTCGTCCTGAAGGGTTTGATCCATTAAAAATCAGTGATGAAGTCGCTGCCAGTACAAGTGTCAGCGTCTCTGCCGTCGTGTAAGAAATGAAGAAGAGGAACAAAGATGAGATCTTTAATAACGGCGGGAGGGGGCCACCGGCTGTCTGATGGGGTCATGAGTGAATGCTAATGTCACGTCCTAGTAGGAGAGGACACCCAGTGCCGTCAGCTTCATGACCTGTTCCAGTCGGTGCTCCTGTGTCTGGAGCGTTTACCAGAGGTATGAAGAGATCACCACCACAGAACCCAGAACACAACAACGGATTCTGCCTGATGGATCGTTTCTCTTCATTTCCACTCATCCCTGCTCCTCAGTTCACGGTGACTGAATCTCAGATTGTGTTCCTTTGTCACCGTCACACACGTCTGGTCTTGGAATCGTTTTTACATCGAAGCATGTTGATGAATTTGTGAGTGACGTTGTTGTGAATGCTGAATGTTTTCTGCAGTTACTGGCCAGGATGATGGTAATTGGAGGTGATTGTGTGTAATCTCTTCAGCAAATGGCCGATTTGCTGTGGAAACCCGATTCAGTGTGAATCTGTCAGTGATGTTGGTAGTTTACTGGAAATGGAAGGTGGATCGAGTTCACTGCGCCAGGATCTGTGTGTTGTCTGTGGCTGTCGGTTTTTCTTGGTAGGTTATTTGTTCTGAACAGCATCTGTGTAAAGGTTTGACCAAAAAAAGGCATCTAGAAATGGAAAATGTCTGATACGAGTGCAAAAAGTAGAAATTTGCAGAAGAAAAAGGCAGATGTTTTGGCTTCTGCTCTGTTAAATTAGTGATGTGAATTTTTCATTGAGCAGACTGAGTCAGTATCAGACGCAACGGCACATTGATGACAGGAAATGAAGAAGAAGGAGACACACACTCCCTCTGACCTCCATCTGCCCACAACACCATGTACCGTTTCACAAAGTGTGTGTTGGATAAATAACTCAGTTCCAAACACGATGGCGTGTCGATGGCGCGTCGATGGCGTGTCGATGGCGTCCATACTTAAACTGTCAAAGTCAAAACATAAATAAACATCATCAACGCCCACGTCACCCTCTGGGGCTCACACCCGTCTGAGATGTGCCACAGTCATTCCAGCTGCAGCATGTACGTCAGGGAGGGAGCAGGTAGAGCGCTGGAGTCGGCTGTTCATCCTTAGAGGCTCCAGCATCCAGCAGCGTTCAAGAGAACTGTGAAACATGGCGTCGTTCTGAATGTTTTAAGGACGACGCAGGAAGAAACGTGTCCAGGGAGCAGGTGCTGATAAGGACTAATTTCCCCCGTGAAATCCATTGGCTCAGACCTCCTGGAGTCGGTCTTGATGCTTGCTGGGTTCTTGTTCCAGTCACTATAGATAGTTCTGGAATCCCTTACAGACCCAGCTAGCCTACTTTGAGCTCATGTTGTAGCTTTGAGGGGGTTTCTGACTCCTCCAGCCCTGTCGGTTTATTCCTATGAAGGCCGTGTTGTCTGGTCTCCATCGGGGGGGCTGGGTGTATGTGTGTGTGTGTGTGTGTGTGTGTGTGTGAGTGTGTGTGTGTGTGTGTGTGTGTGTGTGTGTGTGTGTGTGTGTGTGTGTGTGTGTGTGTGTGTGTGTGTGTGTGTGTGTGTGTGTGTGTGTGTGTGTGTGTGTGTGTGTGTGTGTGTGTCCTGAAGGGA
>CAAKHB010001732.1:31860-74360 GCA_901007665.1 Aeoliscus strigatus | reverse complement strand
CTTACAGTGATGGATATGCAGATGGATTCTTTCTTTGCCATCACTTTAGGGGACAGACATTTGTGGGAATCTTAGGGCAGATGTGTTTATTTTGTGTCCTGGATTGCTCTGCCAACAAAATTAGGGGCTGTATGTAAAGTACCAAAAGTTCACTGCCTTTCTTTAGAGTGTTCTGTGTGAAGCGGGATCATGGGACAAAGACTGATCGGGATACGGCTCGATATGGTCACAGTGACCAAGTTTTAAGGATGCTGTGCAAACAGAGGAAAGTGAAGCCATTATCAGAAATGAAGCATTTCACCTTGAACATTCTGATCTGATGCCAAAACATCATACTCAGTGACTGAATGGTGGGCTCATGACAGACTTGTGTAAAAGCCCATCAACACTAAGACACCCTTTGGTCTTATTACGAGGTTCACGGGTCTTCTCACTGGGTTTCATTAGATTCACTTTTCTGTTGCTTCTGTTGCTAAACATACTTTGTTGCATTACTCTATCTTGGTCTAAAGCCTGATTTCTGCTTTGTGTCAAATTGATGGTGTAGGGTACGTTGTAGGGTAGGGCATAGGGTAGGGATTAAGGTAGGGTGTAGGGTACGTTGTAGGGTAGGGCATAGGGTAGGGATCCCTTTTGTGTGCAATAATAACCTCACCTCCATCACAGTGCAATAATATAAATTCACAATGAATAATTTCATCAAAGGTTCTATATTTATTTACCTTACTCCACAAGAATAATACAATCTTTTACTGCTCATTGTTCATATTCTCTTCATGCCATCTTTTTTTCCCTTTATAACTGTTTTTTAGCAGTTGTTGTTGTTGTTGTTTGCCAACTGTCCTGTGTGCTGCTTCTTTCATTTATGCTGCTGGAAATGTGAATTTCCCTGGGGGAGTCATCCCAAAGGGATCAATAAAGTTCAGTCTAAATCTAAGTCTAAGTATATCAGAGAGTCACTCGAACTAACTGCCTCTGGTGGGATTAATAAAGTTGTCTGGAACACAAAGGGAAGTTAGCATATGCTAACGCTACATTATCAGGACTCCTTCTCTCACTCTTAAACCTGATTTATGGTTCTTCTGTTTGTTCACAAATCGATGGTGTACCTATGGCGTAGGGATTAGGTGTAGCAAAAATGTAACTAGGCGTCATGGCTAAGTGGACAGCAACAACTGTTATTGGACTATTTGTGTTTATAAAGAAAATAGAGTCGACCAAAAGGAGATTCCTGACCAGAGAAGTTAGCAGAAAATGACGCTGATCTTGTTGGACCTATTGCACTTATTTATTTTACTTTTACTTGCCATATTTGATTGTGTTTTGCTCTCAGGGTCCTGCATGCCCGTGTCCCCATTCTTATTCTTGTCATGCTGCTGGAAATGTGAATTTGTATCTATTTATTTATTTATCTCTATCTATGTATCTAGTCAGAGTGGGAACAACATCTGCTCACTTTCAGTTGGTATCGCTTGGAGGAAACAAAGGAAAATGATAAATGGAAAAACAAACCCGACAGTGAGATTCAATGCGGACAGACAGATGCAGAAGTATTGGGCCTCCGTGTAGGGTCCTCATCCTTCCTCATCCTTTCTGCTCCAACATATGTTGGTCTGTCAACCACATCAACAAGAATAAAGAAAAGACCTAAAGTGAACTTTAACCAACCACAGGAAATAGAAGTGGTCGACTAGATACGTGCCAAACATCGTCCAAAAGCAGATGGTAAACAAATACCTCAATTGCTTTGATATTCTGGATGGAGCTCCGCCGTCAGCTTTGCGAGCCGCTGCCAGTGACGCCTGCATTTTAGAAATGCTGCCAGATATATTACAAGGGGGAACTGGAGCAGAACAGCTCCCTGGCAATGCACCATGGACATTATGCAAATACCATAAGAGAACATATTAGCTAGTCTATCGGCTACCCTCAGAGATGCCTCCGCTGAATTGTCTCAGTCAGAGTGAGCTCCTACTAAGCTGAGCAATGTCTGAATTTAAATCAGTGTGACAGAGCTGTCGTCCTGACATTTCATATCGCTCTTCCCACCTTAGTCACAACAACTTACAATGTAGGAGTACCAACACCACATACCTCCCATTTGTGTCCTGCAGCAAGCACAAGCAGGTGCTTGAATCCCAAATATGCACGAATGAAGATTTATTCAATTTGGAAAAACCCATAGCAGTTCAATGGAACACATTCAGTTTAATGTCCCATAACACTTGACGTGCTCATCTCCAGCAGAGCATACGAGCACAAGTCAGAGCGGTTGCAGCAACACTGTTGACGATGGCATATATTCCCCATAATGGCCTTGATGTTGGTTTTTAAAGAGGCAGTGGCTCCGTATGCCATTAGAGGGCAAAGGATGTACGATTGTCATCTCGCACACTGCAGACTTAATTGGGCCTCTGTGATCATGTCTAATGGCTTTACCAGGGAATTATTGACACAGCGATGTGGGCTGACATCAGGCTACAGGTAGGTGAATAAATAAATAAATAAGGCCCTCTTACCCCCACCACCGTTCTCCCTAGACGCAAAGCTCGTCAATCTTGGCAACTGCCTCTGGAGCGCCCCAGTCAGTTAACATTTTAGAAAATGGCTGCCCATTAATAATAAAGGCATATTAACATAAGTTAATTCTGCTGCAGTGTTGGACTCAGTGGAACAGTTATTAAAGTCCAATTTAGCCCCATTAATAATGCATCCACCTTTGACTTGCTGATATCCAGATTATGTGGTATTACTGTGGATATACATTATTTATTAACCGCTTTCAATCGGGGACCTTGACGACTTCTAATTGGTAGATGGCGATGCCATTAAGTTACCCCTGATGAGACTTGCCAATCAAGATGCATTCTCTCGACCCTTGTGTCCAGCACACACGCACACACCGACATTGCGGGACAGGGCCATGGAGCTAAACTCCACAACCCAGCACAGACAATGAGGTTTGACTCCTGTCCATCACAGCCATTTGAAGTGCTGCTCTCAGGGAGCCTGAGCGGCACCGGGCCCTCTGCTTTAAAACTTAATGGCTCCTGTTCGACGCTGAATGACACTGGAAGGGTGGCTGTCGTGCCGCTATCCTCTGGGGGCCTTTTGTCAGTCAGTCACTCAGCGAGACAGACAGCGGCTCATACATTCACACCACAAATAACGGGGATCATCAACGTGCGGCCCGTGGGCCAAATACGGCCCGATTCCAGGCCAACAAACAACTGGAGCGACACACTGTGGGAAGGATGGCAATGGACGACGCTTCACAGCCATTACTGGTGAACGCAGAAGAAAGACTCTTCACCCTGAATTCTGACTGACAGGCAACAACCATGAGGCAAACAACAGTGAGCTGCTGTGTCAAACCCTGAAAATCCCTGATCAGAAATCACACACCATTTGACCCACTTACCAGTTGATCTTTCAACTACTAAGGGTGTTGTGATATTAAATTAACAATATTGGATTAAAAGCTTTCTCGTGGGCCTTCTGTTTGTAGGGACCAATCAGAAGAAAAAAAAATTGCAGAACAAAGATCATGCTTAGGTCATAGGTCATACATGGATGCAGTTATAAAATATTTGCAAAAACAAAATGTAATGCTTTGTACCCCATTGTCCAGTCATGTAATTTGTCATTTTAGTTTTCTTCAAGTAGGAGCAAGTACGACGGGTGCTGCTTGTACGTTCCACATGAGCTGTTGTCCACAATAGCTGAAGCTTTAACGACTGTCATGGCCCGTTTCATTTAAGAATGAGGACTATCAGATTCTTAACCAGAAATCAGTCATGGTCATGACAGTCAAGGTCAGATCTGTCTATCACCCCTGTCGATGGCGGATGAAGAATGAAAAATGGCAAATGGAAGCATCAAAAAAACGAAACAACGGAACAAAATTGTGCAAACTTCTGCTATACTTCCAGGAACCGAAGGACGTTTTCTCCTTCTCCTAGCTGCTTCTTCACACCAGGTAGAAGAACCGAGGGACACAAGTGATATGCAAATTACCGCCGTCTGTTTATAACCCGGAAGGATATTGCATATTACCCGTTTTTTCACATTACTCGCAACATAAACATATATATATATAGAGAGAGATACATATGTAGATATATAGCTACAGAGATAGACACAGGCTGTATTGCACATGTATGATATGTATGTCAGATATGTGAACATGAGACAAGGTCTTCACCTTGTATTACGACGTGACTCAATCTTCTGATGACGTGACAAAGAATCCGCTGAGCTCAACTTCTGGCTGAGGGCTTTCCGTCATACCATCCACTGCTGAGATTTCATTGGCCAAACTAATTTGAAACGGAATGCCAATCTAATGCCGACTAAGATCCCTGCTGCACAAAGACGACTGAGCAACAATTTGTGCACAGCAGAATAAAGAGAAAAAGGAAAAACGGATTGTGAATTGATGTGAATGTGATTCTGTTCCTCCGAGAGTTGGCAAGAATTGGAATCAGGGTAGAAACAGGAGGAAGTGTGATACCTTGTTAAATACACTGGAATTGGATACACTATGCGGCACAGCGCAAAGGCAACACACACACACACACACACACACACACACACACACACACACACACTTTTGCACAAACAAATGCAATCTTTCGGCTCCTACCTGTTTTTGTGTAAATGATTTAATCTGAGCTCCTTTGGGTGCGTTTTCCGTCATATAAAAGAGGCCTGATGTTGAATCTGGCAAGCGCTGCGTCCCAGGAGCCGCAGCGTTAGCAGCTGTGCATGACTCAGGGATATTCAGCTGCTTTGTTAACAAGCACGGACGTGGTGAAACTTCCACTTGAATCACTTCATCGGAGCTGCAGCTATTTTACCAATCCAGTATTCTACCAATTATTTCATCAATGAATCATGTAATAAAATACTTGCAACGACGCGTGTTCATGTACATTTCATGGCAGAGATCGAAGGTCAGTGTTGGTCACAGACACACTGACAACACTGATTTAAGTGACTAACTGACAATCACACATCCACATCAACACATTTCTTTACCAGACGGTCATTTTCATTTATGCTAACATTAGCATGTGTCCATGGACTGGATGTATAAACCAGGTGCTTGCCATTCTGATGATTCGGCTTTGTTGTACATTTACAGTATATGTATACACACATTATAATCAACATGCTACAGACAAAGTCCATTATCAGACAACGTTGCTCATTCACAACAACTTGAGTGGACTATATCATAATAGTTACTATCATTTAACATCTACTTATCTTCTTTAACAACATATTATTCCACATCTTTTTCACACGTAATAGCACACTTACAACGTACAAAAATGTACAATTATCTGTCTTATATTTATCAATATAAGACAGATCTTTAATTATGTCTCATTAATGCTGCACGGATAATTTGCATATTTTTTTTAGGATGATAAATGACTAATGTTCATGTTTAATTAATCATTCACTAATATTTTGCTACGGTCCTGTTAGTGACATTATTATAAAATGTTAGTATTAATATTCATGTACACTGAATATTCATGTCCGTCCTCAGCCATCAGTAGGCCTGTTAGGTGCCAGGAGAAGGCCACCACTTATAATTGGCAATCTCTCTCTGTTGGTGGACTACACAGAAGAGTCATTTCATTGCATTTGAATCTGTGAGTCGCACAAAGCTGGCTTGTCAACTTTCCACTTCATTACAGGTCAAGGAATAGACTCATTTCTCTTGGGCGCGTCGCCCCCATAATTGTTTTCTACCTCTCCTTTCATAGCCAATTTACATGCGCTTTCTTGCCAAGTGTAAAAGAGACAGAGGAAGGAAAATGAAAAAGCCCCTGCTTTTCACTTCCACTCACCGTCCATTAACGGCTTGACACATGGAACGCAAAAAGTAATGTGAATTTTGTTCCCCTTTCTGTTGCATTTGCTTTGAGGCATATGATACAGTGTGTTGAGCCGAGACGAGGATTCGATAGGAAATTATGGTGTAGAACTGACAAGAATGGGATGAAGCAGGCAGAGGAGGAGATAGAGGAGCTGCCGTGGAATCAGTCGATAAAAATAGGACAGGACGCGTGATGAAGTTCATACGTTCATAAGTGTTCACGATACAAAAGGACTATTCATAGTATGGTGGGATTTTATGAATAAATCTGGTGGAACGACCAGAAGTAGTCTTGATAGTTAGGATGAAGTATGAGCAACCACCATCTACAAGGTTAAACCTTAAAACACTGACGGTATTGTTTACGATACATTCATGCTACCATATTTTGGAGTACCGTGATGTTTGGTTTTTGAAATTAGCACAATCAGAAGACGTAGCTCCTTCTTCACACCATATAGGGGAACTGAGTGCACATTCTCAGCTTTCAGCAAGCATTTTACGTTTTCTGATGCAGAAAAGGTGCAAACGTTCTGGGCAAATTAATGACTGTACTCCAAAGTATGACAGCGTGAATGTAGCGCTGGGGATACCGTCGGTGTTGAAGCATGAAATACTGATGTCTCTTTTTGATTCAGTGGTACGCACAGGAAGCAGTGTCACATGACCACAGTAGGGGATGGCGGTGGTGAATCCCACTTATATCACTAACGTCCTGTGACAAGAGACATTACCCCACGTACTGAGGTCAAACTAATCCCGTCCAAGTAGGGCTAAAGACACTGCACGTTGGCACCAGAGTGACGTTTTTTCAAGTCATCCTCATAGTGCTTCCATCCATCTGAAGTTACAGCACTGCGGTAATCATGCCCCCTCTCCTCACAAAATGTCTTTCATCCTCTTTCCGTCCCACTCTCCTCTGTGTCCCCATTTCTTGACGCCAACTGGCAGCAGAAAGCGAAGGCGAGAGACTCTTATGTCACCCTACGCACAGACTGTGCGATAACGCTAATTCACCATGAAAACAATTTAGCATCATTACCATAAATGTTCAACATGTTCCCAAACGTTTTTTGTCATGATTGGCAGAGATGTGATTCCAGCAGTTTCTGTCAAGGTCTATTCTGTCCTCATCACTTTTGGAAAGTTAGATTAACTTAACGAAGACAAAAACGTGATGTTGGTGTGTGTCGTAACGAAAGAGCAAACATTCCTGATCAGTCAATCCAAAGCAATGGATGCACGTACCGCCTTGCAGCGATCATCTGCTGTACGACTCCGGGCTTGGAGGAGCTGGGTGCTCCAAGTATTCGTAGATGATGACGGAGACAGACATATCACAGTCAACATGGTCAGACGCCACTGTTGTTGTTGTTAGCATGAGGCTAAGGAGAGGTGGCGCTATGACGTCATCATATAGGTTGGACACATGCAGGAGAAACGCTGTCGTCTTCCCATTGATTCAACAATGATCGTATTCAAGCTCCAGAACGGTGGCTCATGTGGACCAAATTGTCCAAGCGATAAAAAATGTTATGGCTTAATTCATCTGCAACTGGACCGGGAGTTTGCCAAGAAGCTCTTGACTCTTGACCAGACTAGTGGGGAGTTCTGCTCCTCATACTACGTTGGGTTTATCTACCAGTTACAATGCAGTCCTCGGATCTGTCCCCAGGAGGATCAATGCCCGTTCAGATACATGCAGCTCCAACGACCCAGTGACCCAACAACTCTCAGGTGACTGACCTGAAACTCACACCCCTTTGTAAAAGGGCCTCCTTACACCACGTCCACATGGACCAAAACCATCTTTTTTTCCTCCGTCTTTCTCGGCATCTTATCAAGAATATTTACATCCCAATGGATCCATTGGAAAAACTAGTCATACTGTAGTTTATCCCCCAGGTCTGTAGGTGGAGCTGAAATTCACCAAAAACAGAGAAGAAGAGACGGTGGAGCGGCACTTCCAGCTACGTCGACCAATTAATTTTTTTCTTTGTGACAAGAAACCAAACCAAAGTTGATAATAGCATAGACTAGAATATTAAGAATAAATTTCTATTGTCTTCCGAGGTGGAAAATTGTCTTCGGCTCTCGTAAGACATGGGTGGAACTATACAAAAGTAAAGAGAAATAGAGAGAGCGAAATACACATCCAAAAAAGAAAATATGTACAATGTTCTAATCATGATATAATGGTTACACTTCTTTATATTTAAAGTTCTTTTACATTACAACAGCTAACGTGTGCCGAGCTGACGAAGTGAAATGTAACGGCAGCAAACCTTTCTCCGGGTTGCATCAGGAGCGGAAAATCAAGTGCAACATGCCGATGAAACTAAACGCGGGGAAGGCAGATTCGACATTTGATGTGGTAGCACGTGTGTTTCCTGAGACGAATGAGCGATTTCAAACTTCTCTGCCTGGCGTTGCCATCTCATTCATCCTGTGGCATATATAGACGTTAAAAAAAGAAGCCAATGGTTTCTTACAGTATCAAAAGTGTTTTTTCAAGTCTGATTTATGTGCGTTTCTTCAGTGAGGAATGAAAATTAACTGGTGCGTTTCATCACTGACAGCCACATACCTGCTGTTTCAGTTAACTCGGAACAAACCACTGTTATCAAACAAATGATGGAAGCTTTTCATTTTCCATTTCCCCCCCGACCACAAGGATGTTTTCTTGGCTGCACTGCAGAGAGACCTTCACAAGGCCGAGCTTTTAATTGCTTCTTTGCGGGGGGCTCGTCTTGACGGAGCCTCACATCCTTCCCTCCGTGAAAAAAGGGAGCGGAATCTAAGAAACAGTGGCAGAAAGGATTTCTGCCTACGCTTGATCTCTCCTGTGGAGTTTGTCAAACAAAAGAAGATCCTTTAATTTGGTCACAACAGGGGCCTTCCACTGAACTTGGCATGCTGAAATTTCTGGCAACTTCTTACCCTACACTGTCCCAAAAGAGTCGTCTGACCTCGCAAGTTCAGTTCTGAAAACGCGCCGATCATCGAGTCAACGTGTCTTTGTGTCAAATCTCTTTTCTTTTTAATGATCTGACTCCAGAAAGGGAAACATGTTTCCTGATGAGCTGAGATGATTACCACCCCGTCTGTATGTTCTTCTTCTCCTCGCTGCAAGAACACGCACCTGAACAGAGGCAGGTCTCCATGGCAACTGGCACATAGGAAATTGTGTCTCATAACCAGAACACCTGGGGTGAAAGGGGCTTCACACCCCAGGAAACACAAAGTCAACTAGGTCGACCTTTATTTCCTTTTTAATCAGAGCCACTGCTGACAGTCGGTGCAGTCGGATGTCAGTAGGATGGCAGCACTCTCAACGGTCTGAACGGATTCTACCTGTTCAATTTGATGACGGTTAAGACCATCACTAAGCAATCAGCTGTGAGATGGCGACGGGCACCCACGTGGGGCGTGGCTGTGATGTATCCAGCTACAACATGCCACCAAACATGCTAACTTTTGAACAGAGGACAAGAACACTAACACTAGAACACTCCCAGAAGGACAACCGCGTCTTCACAACATTAGCTTGAAATGCTATGCTATGCTAACAAAACCACAAAGCAGAAAGAAGAAGAAACTCCAGAGTGTGTGTTGTGTAATTCTGCTTTGAAGCACTCCCCAACGCACACTTTCAAGATTGAAACGTGACAAACAAGATTCAGTTTAATTCAAACATAACCACGCTTCCATCTATGTGCATCTAAGACTATTCATAGGAAATTGATGATGGAAACTAAAATCCCCTGATTCGTAGAAATTAATCAAGGTTTTGGTTGATTTGGTTGAAGAACACTTATTATTTTTTTTATCTAGACTTCACTTTTCTACTCAAAGGGCAGACATGATTCTAAAAAAGTACAATAAAAAGATGTGTAAATAAAAGATTACACAAAAAAAATTACACGTTTTACTACTTAAAAAGTTCACAAAAGAGAAACAAATTCATCACCGTCATGTGAGTGATGTTCTTTCCTAACCTAGCAACCAATCCAAACAGGAAAAGGGTTTCTAGCCCAGAGGCCGTCAAAATGTGTGTGTGTGTGTGTGTGTGTGTGTGTGTGTGTCCATCTCTGAGTATTTATAAATCAAAGTAGAGGTGATTATGACGCTCTGACGAGGCCCTCTCTCCTTTCAAAGTGGTCCGACGTGTGCCGAGGGAACGGAGGCTGAGTGATCCGTTGGCCCGGCAGGGTCTGCTGCTCCATGTGGAGCTGGAGGTCTCAGCGCCTCTGGTGCATCTTGATCCCCTCTCATCCATCTCCAGGTGCACCTGTGTGCTCCGGCGTTCAAAGCCTCTCTCTGGCTGCGCTGAAAGCCAAGTCGATCCTGGTTAGTCCAACTCTGGGGCGCGCCTCTGCGATGAGAAGCTTAAAGGCTTAATATGGTGTTGAAAGTAGGTAATTCTAGAGTTACCTAACCTAAATGATAAGTGAAAAGAACCCTCGTGAGACGCTCAAACACAGACGCAAACCCACAACCCTGTCAGATCAACTTAAGAACGCCGTCTTCTGCTGTTACTTAATATTATTAGGTACATATGAGTGGACTCAATTCACGGAACTGAAATGCTTGTTTGGTACAGTTCTATTCATATTAGCTTTCTGGTAGTTCTCAGCAAGAACGTGAATAAATCCCCACACATCAACTGCATTTTATATACACACACACACACACACACACACACACACACTCATGTAAAAGTTCAATTTTTCCAGTAATTTCAGTCAAATCTTCATATACTTTAGATTCATTAAACATAAACTGAACTGTTCCAAAATCCTGTATCTTAGATTTGACATTTATGGTATTTAAACTGCATAATAAGTGGTTAAATGAAAGCCTTTTTTTTTAGAGCTGCAGGCTACAATTACCAATTTACTGATGTGTGTGTATGTTTTGTTTTTTATTTATTTCAAACCAAACAAAATTATATCTCACTCACAACAAGAAAACACACAAACAACAAACACTAAGAAAAACAAACACGGTTTGTATGTGTGTACATACATATAGTTTGTATTCTAAATGTATGCATCCCTTCAGTTTGTAATCTGAAGTAAGTTGCATTACTGAATAAACAGAATTCAGAATGATGAATTAATAATGACAGTTTGAATAAAGTTTGCACGATTGCCAATATGGAAAAAAAAATGTTTCTGTATACTGAGAATACACACACACACACACACACAAACACACAGAATAAACATCGACGTATAATCGTAACATCATCAATCAAATCATAAAAGCAAAAACTGAACTGAATGTTGCTGATATTTCCTGCGTGTTTCTCTACAAGACATTTCTGAAAATGCTTATTTTTAGGACGTAATCTGGAACAAGTTGGCTCATGTTCTTGTTCAGAAACAGCTGGAGGGATTCAGATCTTTATGACAATGAAAATGTATGAAGATGGGAGGCACAATTCAATTTCCTGTGCGGCGCGTGCTCCAGTTGATGGACAATTTGTGGTGCTCCGGAGACAAACGGAGACAAATGAGGATCGCCTGTTGATTCTTGGCTGCCAGGGGAATCAGTCTGAGCACCACTCATTCTGTCATCTCTGGCAATGAGAATGAATGCCAGACATCATGCTTGATCAGCTATATTCATCCTCAGGAGATGTTGACGAATTCTTACATCACAGGCTTTGACTGAGTCTGCACATCAGCAGACTCCCAAAATTTCCCCTCATCGTCTCTTCCCTCTTTTGCTTTCTCTCTCTTCATCTGAGGATACGATTTGTCATGGTGACTGGGAGAGGATATATATATAAAAAAAAAATTATTTCAGGGAGAAAACGTCTAACGTGTGTTAATGTATTTGTATATAAGAATCGACGCAGTGGTACAGAAAATGATTCATTTATCACGCCATCAAGCACAGGAACAGCTGTAAGGACGGCTGTAAATTGCAAGTAGCTGACACTGATTTCTCTGTCTGCGTTTCACATTGAGATGTGGGGTGTACGACGAGGAGGGGGGGTTGGCGAGAAAAAAAAGAGTAATTTTGTCAGCTCTCGTCCAAATTTTGTGACAAGGGTAATTTCGATCCATTAGCTCTCAGCTGCGCGCTGCGACCAATCTTTCATCTTTCTTACTTCCAGAAGAGCTGACCCATCTCAAACACCTTTGGCCCTGGAATGAAATCGGTTTTCACTGCAATATGCGTGCAGACTCGTGATGTGACGTTTGACGTGTCGACACTGCCGAGCTCCTGAAGCACCAGTGTTTGGAAACACTGCATCAGAGTGCGGTTCAGATACATCAGCGGTCTGCACCACACTCTGCTCCGAAGCGCCGTCGCTTCAGAAACACCCAAATCTCTGGACTGTTGGTTCAAAGTAGGGCTGTCAGAGCGAACTCTGCTTGTTTGAATTTTTAAAATAAAAAAACATGAGATATTTGAATCTGATTGTGGGGCAGATGTCACCATGGAGGTGTGTGTGTGTGTGTGTGTCAAATTGCTTCGGAGCCTCGGCACATTTGCGACACAATGCTACCAATGCTTTGAAGCCTCACTTTGCCCATCACTAGCATGGACAGTCCCCAATCACTCGTTCTGTGCTTTATGTCGGTGGGAATTCGTTTGCAGGTGTGTCGTTAACAGAATACCCATCTGCTTATTCTTAAACTTTAACTCAACTTTCAGGAAGGAATCGACATTTTCTGATGATGGCGTAATCACAGTACAGTAAAGGATGCTGGTGTGACATATCGGCAGCGATACCGTCTGTGTTGAAGGGTGAAGACCAGTTAAAAGTTTTTTGGAAGTCGGTGTCAGCGAGTCTGCTGAGGAAAGCCTTCACACGGCCTTCAAAGTGGGATTAGAAAAGTGACAATACCAGACGAGATCAAAGGAGAGGAGGTGGGGTGCTGCTGGAGATACCTTCACAATCGCATCAATGGCTGAGCGAGCGTCGCAACATTTAAGGTGAAATTTGTAATACATTCATCCTGGGGCCCGAGGTTGAAGGTGAACTGTTTTGAAGCAAACGAGTGAAATGTGATGAACAGTAACATGCACATTGATTAGTTTAAAATCAAATTATCGAATTGAATGATGTATTGTCCAAAGGTCTCTGGATAAAAACAGAACGAAAAAGAGGGATGTTCCAATTAATAGTGTGTCCTTGCACATGCCTTTTGCTGCAACTTTTAAAGCTTTTAATTTCCAAATATGTTTTTGTGATTGTATTTTTGTAGCATTGTGGTCTTGTTGTGTAGTCAAGGGTCCAGCTGATCACACTGAAACCATCCATTCTCCATGGGGTCCATTTTATGTTTTGACATGTTTTGATCATTGTGTGGGAACACATGCGTGTGCCAATCAGTATCATTCCGTCGTCATTTTATTATTTTCAACCTAATTCTTAGTGAAAGTAGTCCATCTCTGGGTGACGTATCTGGTGAGTTTATGGGGATAACGATCCACAGACTGACAGACATCAGATTACTTCATGTTCTGTTCCATGTATGTACAGTTGTGTATTTAAACAATTGTTTGGTAATACTGTCCACAACATGACCACTAGGGGTCATTAGATCCTACATTGCTCCCTTTTGGTGATGATATTTCGAACATAAAGCACATTAACGAATCACTATCCAAAACTCACCGTTTGGAAGTGAGGAGACACTACAGAGGAGATAACCATAAAAATAATAAAATAACAACATTTCAGACTAAACAAGGGACAAAAATACAATAAAAAAAAATAATTAAAAAAACAAGAAGATAAGCATGCTCAAATGATAAAATTTAACAAATAACCAGACAAAAAATCTAAAAACAAACAAATTAATAATGGGTTACAGTCAGGTACACGCCACACTAAGGTAAAATGATAAAACTGATAAAATCCAATTAATAACCAGACAAAAAGGTAGAAAAAACGAAAGTAAAATTGAGTTTGCATTCTCTGTTTTCCTCAGGCAGACCGGTCCACAAACGGGGCCCAAAGAGTAAAAGGAGGCCTCAACATATGTTTTGGTTAAAACTTGTGTAGTAATTAGAAGGCTGCTGCCTGAAAACCTGAGAGTTCTAGAGGGCTCATAAGTTAAAAGCAAATCAGATACATGACTTATTGTGACATCTTCTGGTTGAGCCGTATCACACAGTGATCATTTGTGATACATATTGGAAAAGGACTGATGCTAAATTAATCCCACCTCTCCTCCATTAATCCTAACGTGGACCTAAAGTGGACTGCTCCTTTAAACCTTCTCACACCACCTCATTACGTGGTGAGACGACACCTGCTTTCGGAGTTCTCCGAGCGTCATTCTTGCCCTGCAGCACTGTCCGAAGGAGCAGCTTCTCCAGGCCGACGCCTCTTGAAATGGAGAGGATTATATATCCACAATCATGGAGCCAGAGTGCGCACTCAGTCCACAGCTCAAGGCAACGTTCTGTTGAACCCACCGGGAGGATGCAGGGCCTCAGTTAACACCCGAAGGTATTCTGAAAGGAGGATCACTCTCCCCTGAATTGGTCCAAACTCTTCTTCCCAGCTCGCTCCCCTGGTCCTCCCACCGACCACCTATGTGGTGTACGGTGGACCTGTTACTGAGATTGCCTCGCTTCAGATTAGAAATGCCAATTATGTTTTATCAAGATGGAGGGTCAATAAAATATTGAAGCAACAGTGTTTACTGAGAATAAGCCTCCGAGTGCCAGATGGAGATTAGGGCGCAGTTCAAATTCTAGGTTGGCCAGAAATAGGGGCAGCGTTGAATTATGGATCACACACGAGCCTCTGGGAATGCGCAGGAAAGATAGCGAGGTAATCCCAGAATGCTACCGTCCCGCAGAGGGAGGAGGGGTGGATGAGGAGTGGTAACTTACAAATTTCTCCAACCGCAAAACTAAACTCCTCCACAAACCCAGATGGGTCTGTGGTCAGTTCCACATCAGTGGTGCTCGGTTTCATTTACATCAGGGAAAATGAACAGGACGTACTGAACATTCACAATCCCAGGCACCGGACGGGTTATCAGGCATGAGTTTACACGGGGATGATTTTCAGCTGAGGTAAAGAGTGAATTAATAAAGAAAATAAATTGTCAGCTGACGATCTTCTACTTCAAACATAATTCATTTTGGTCTATGAAAGGAGATATCACTTTTAATTAAATTTGTTTTAGCTTTCTTTGAAGGTGCAGCAGGTGACAGACCTCAATTATAAGGTACTAATTAAAAAAAAACAAATAATGTAATATACTGGAGCAACAGAGGAAAGAGTGAAACTCATGAAGCTTGTGAAGTTCCTGCTATCTCATCATTTCCATTAAAAGAAGGGAGAGCAGCTAAAATTGAAAACGACAGTGGAGTCTTTAGAAGGCGGCCTGTGATTTCCAAATTATCATATTTTCCGAGTCAATAATAAAAAGCTTATGATAGTGCTAGCTATGCTGACAGGCTTTAATAAGATAGGGTCGCTGGAGCGCAGCAGACCGAGGGGCCGAGCAGTTCAGTGTGTTTGCATTTCTATCTGTGTGTGTGTGTGTGTGTGTGTTTGTACTACAGGAGTGTGTGTGTGTGTGTGTGTGTGTGTGTGTGTGTGTGTGTCTGTGTCTGTGTGTCCAGAAAAGTGTGTATCTAGGTGTGAGAATACTGATGTGCTTCATTTCAGCCCATATGAGTCACATGGCTGCACAGATTGAGAACCTGCCCAGATGCCAGTTAAGCATCTAGTTATATTTTACACATCTTTGTTTATAAGACATTTGAAACACACATTTTTGTGTGCACACTCACAAGAACCGGCGCCCTGACAAAGTGTGACTGTTAATTTGATGTTTTACAATTTCTACAAATCCAACCCACTTTTACACACTCATTCATTATTCATAGTATTAATATTATACTGTGTATTGTGATGTGATGTTGTGTTTTATTGACCCAACACACAAGAACACAGCATCCACAGCCCTCTCAGCCTGCTAACGACTAGAGCTGAAACGATTCCTCGAGTAACTCAATGACAAAAAAATCATCCATGCAAACAGGCTTCAACTCAAAGCGAAGTTTAAACAAAGTCTTTTGCTCTGACGGCCAGGTGGCGCTAACACCCAGCAGTAGCAGCTACCGATCTTGTTGGATTTACTGCGGTTATAGGAGACGCTCACGTCCTTGGCAGAGGTAATAATAATGCATCAACTTTATATAGTGCTTACATTGGATCAGTCACACACTGACATTGCTAAGCTACATCTTAGCCACTGCACCCTGGGGCAGATTGACGGAAACATGGCTGCCAATGGCGCCAAACATTCACTCACATACACGAAAATACTCGATACTATAAAATATCCTGATTTATATTAGTTGACCATGACACTGGTGTTATCTCTAAAGTGAACGCACCAGCAGTTGACACGTGACGTAACAGTGATTTCAGTGTAAGTTCCTTGTATTTCCTCCTGTCCGTTCCTCATGTGTTGGATGGGTTGTGTTACTAGTTCTCTGTCCTCCCTCATGCCCTTGTGTTTCAACCAATAAGCTCCCTGCATTCTCACATGTGCTCCCAACCTGTGTTTTGGTCTCGTTCGGTTGGGTTGCAATTACGTCCTTTGTTTCTTATCAGTCTTGCTGGTTCGTCTTCATTATCTGTCTTGCAGTCCGGTGCATCTGTTTCGGTCTAGTGTTCCTTTTGGATTTAATTCTTCTTGGACTTTTAGTTTTCTTCTCTTTTTGTTACATATCTTAACGACTTTGGTTCAGATTTTCCGATCTTTGTTGTCTTGCCTTTGGATGCTCCTTGCCACACCTGACACTGCATTGCGGAGCCTGCAGCTTGTGGGAAAAGTATGAATAATATGGATGTCTGTGAACGCTCTGGGCGATTTTCAACCAGACTGAAATGACACGTAACGAGGCAACTGATTGGACAATCATACTGAGACGCAGCAGCACACACAACCTTGATAATTCAGTGAAATGGAGACATTATAGGAATAATAACAACAATGTCTTTCATTTATCTTTATTATCTTTTGTTTCCAGAGTTGCCCACTGCCCTTGAGGACAATACGGAATCCTATTGGCTCCTGATGAGCTGGTTGACACTCGGCCGCCTCCATCGGTGTATGAATGTGTGAGGTAATGTGTGAATAGGTGCAATGGTTTTCGTTAAAAAAGCTTTATCTTTATTTAATCTATTTTCCGGAACACCGAGTTTGATTGACACAAGCACTTTATCCATATACTCTCCGTACATGTAGGTACACAAGGCCACATACAGGCCTGAACTTGGATATTTGTGGATTTCTTGGGTAACATATTATTCTATGTACCATATATTATATTATTCTTCACTTTATTACAGTGTGGCGTATTGATTCCCTGTTCAAGATCCCATGCTGATGAAGTCAGTGGGTACAAATATTCATGGCCCAGTGATTACCTTGACACATTCCCAACCACAAATATTGAGTGCATTGGAAGAGGCTGCTGGGGTAATTTCTCGGGGGAGGTCACGAGAGAAATCTCAGACTGCCAAAGGTTCCAGACACACGGAACAAGGTGGACGTGGAAATGTTTGGACATTGTGTGTGTACTGTCCTGATGATTTGTAGGATTCTGATGAGAGTCCATAAATATGAGCACATAACCTCCATCCTTCACACACTGCACTGCCTCCCTGTTCCACCCCGGATCGATTACAGAATAAGACAAGCGCTTCCCTCCCAACAACAACTCCTGTCTCGACCATCTTGCACCTTCAGGTCTGCAGACAGCTGCTCCTCCGGGTCCCCACCGCCAGGCTCTGTTCTCTGGTTGACCGAGCTTTCCCCACTGCTGCTTCACACCTCTGGAGCAGCCTCCCTGTCCAGCTCAAGGCGGTACACAGAATGGACTCCAGAATCAGGCCTAAAAACCTTTTCATTCCAAAAGGCATTTAACTGTTGACACAATTGCATACATTTTGTGCTGCTCTATTTTGTTTTACTCTAGGTTTTCTACATTTTACTTTGTTCTACTATGCTGTTAACCCTTTAACACAACGGTATCCTTGGCGCTACATATATATAAATAGGGTAATTACTAGTGCTGTCAGTCGATTAAAAAAAATAATTGAATGAATTACAGGATTTTGTAATTAATTAATCGAATTTATCGCATTTTAATGTCATATATGCTAAAGGTCTCCTGATAAAGAATTTGAATTCTAGGATATTCAAAAATTGTAGTGCATGACTAATCAATTGAATACAGTAAAAAGAGAAGATTTGAAATCCAATTTTTTATTGGTGAACTGTGCTTCATAAATGAAATCCAAAAGTCAAGGTCAAGCACATCCGCAAACCAGTTAGGCCAGGTGCATTATTCAAAAATGTAATACAAATACAGCATTAAATAAATACAAATCTGAAATTGTCCTGCAATCAGCAGCAACCCACTTTGCGATTGTATTTGTCAATTTTTCTGTTGTGGATTTGCTCATTCGTTTCCCAAATTCAGCTAGTGTGGGTTGGCGGAGCGAGCTCCCGGTAGCCGCACTCGCAACGGAGGAACTTGCCTGAAAATGTTTCTCATTTAAATGATATGTCAGGCTGGAGTTGCTCCAGTGGTAAGAGAACTTCTTTTAGCAAAAACTATGAAGAGTGTTTTTATTTATTTATCGTCCCGTCTCTGTTCTTTTTGTAAATAAACTTGTCGTTCAGTGTCCCGACTGAAGACACACTTGCCTCATCCTCCTGAGTCTTGTCCATGTCTGTTATTGTTGCCCACTGCCCACTGTTAATTTGCCGGCGCAGGTGACGTAGCACGACCGAGAAGACGTGTCCTTCAATGGGCCAAAATTCAAATGCGCAAGCATTGGCTCGCCACTGTTGATACTCATAATTGCGTTAAATTTTTGAACGCGTTAAATTGCGGCGTAATTAATTAATCGAATTAACGCGTTCAAATGACAGCACTAGTAATTACATGGCTATTGTCTGACAGTTACTGACTGTTGAGAAGTGTCAAGTTAGGTTAAACCGAAAAAAAACTTCAAAGTAGGTGTTAGAAATAAACAAGATAATCATGACTAATTCTAAAAATGTCCCGACAGACATTACCAAAACACCTCCCCTATTTAGGCATCCAGGAGACGTCCTGACCAGATGCCCGAACCACCTCCAAAGTCCCCTTTTGATGCAGAGGAGCAGCCGCTCTACTCTGACTCCCTCCTGGATGTCCAAGCTCCTCACCCCATTCCTAAGGCAAAGCCAAGTCACCCTGCGAAGGAATCCCATTTCCACCGCTTGTATCCACAATCTCGTTCTTTCGGTCATGACCCAGAGCTCATGACCAATCAATCAATATTATTACTATTATTATTAGCAAGGGGAGAGAGTGTCCACTATTTCATGCGCTAAAGCCAGCGGAAACTGGACTCCAAACACTCACCCACATCATGAATTAATGTAGCTCTAATTTCTGTCATTCTGGCATGTTAGAATTTCCATGGCAACACTTCACTTTTCTTCTGGAAAGGACTAATGAAGTTATCTCTGGTATGCTGATTTTATTTACATAATATTATTTGTGCTGTTTCACAAACTGATTCATGTGATTGAAGCTGCATCTGCTTGGGAGAGAAGCTCATTAGCGCTGTGACAGCCACCCGAGCCTTGTATGAAAAGCAGGCGCTGCCCTGTTCTTTCCACTAACCTTTCCTTGGAAGGAAGAAGACAGGGAGAGTCAACACAGGTAAAGAAAAGACAAAGATGGCTGGAAAGGAAGAGATAAAAAAAGGAGATGGTAAATCAAAAGGGTGCAAAGGCCAACAATGAGGACAGGAGAGCTCAACAAATTACTTTTTTGGTTTTGTCAGCGTGGAGGTGAATGGAGGCGCGTTTCAGCAAACGGCAGTCGGTATCGGTTTGGTATTATCGCCTACAATGGCTGACAGGGAGGTCTGAGTCTCAAGCCCTTCCTCATTAGATATGCGAGCACATTAGCGGGGATGGCTGTCTTGCTAAAGGTCAGGGTTGGAGGATGCTGGGACGACAGCGAAGCGCGAAGCGATGAGCGTCCAACCTTTGGGCTCACCTCTTTGAACTTCAATCATTTTGGCCTGGGCTTAATAGGTCCCTGGGGAGGATCAGAAGCAGAAAAGGAGAGGGAGGGGATGGGAGTCGAAATGGGACATCACGCCACCTTGACATTTTAATTAAGATTCCCAGCTATTAGCATGCCACACGTTGGACTATTACAGCTTATGTATAAGCAAATGACAAGAAGCCATTTTTCTTGGGTATGTGATGCATATGTTAAATGATGTAAGAAAAAACATGTATTTGACTGACGATCATAAGATAAGATTCTTTACAGTAAATTGTGTCATTGTGTGTCATGTTTTTATGACTATTAAATAACGTTCATCTACTGTAATTGCTAAATGTGAATTTATGTGCAGTAACACAGTCAATTTAATGAAGTTAATATATGTACGTGTGCAGTACTTTTACCATTCATTGCCTATTTTTCTATCATGCCCAAGTAAATATATTTAGATACACTAAATATATTTATTTATTTGTAAATATATTTACACACACAAAATATATTTATTTATTTATATGTAAATATATTTAGATACACTTTAGATACACTGGGCATGATAGAAAAATAGGTACGTATATACCTGTATATATTGTGTCTTGTGTGTTAAATTAGTATATTTTGATACAATTTTTAAATACTGCATTGTTTACTATTTATCTCTAACAGTGTTCTTGAGTTTAATGCTGTAATTATCTTTGTGACACTCTTTTCCAGCATTAAACTCCAACAAAGCATACATACATACATACATACATACAGTACATACATACATACATAACATAGTTCCTGTAATATGCATCTATCTACATTTATGTAGTTAAGTAACTTAGAGGTAAAAGACAAACATGTCAAATCAATACATGTATACAATATTATCTGACTAAATATGATGGTTACATATATATTTTTACATTACTTAATAAAAGGGATGAACTTAATGGACAGATCCCATCTGGAGTTACGAAGAATAAAAGTGCTTTTGATCTAGAGGAAAACCCTTTTTTTCAACCACACCAGCTAAAGTTCCTCAAGGAAATGATTGACTCTCTTCTTTTTTTGACTACACAGACTGAAAGTACATTTCTCCTGCAAAAAAATATCATGATGACAAGTATTAGGAGACAAAGGGATTTGTGACAGAAACATTCTCTGTTGTCATTAACTTCTACAAGCTTCACTGACAACAAAAAAAGGCCCTTGGCTCTCGAACCAATGATTTGTGGGATGGCGTAGCACATCACATGAAAGAAAGCAAAAGGCAGCACACTGACTGAACACTGTCCTTGAACTTTGTGAAGTTCAGCAGACATTATAGCAAATTAGGTCATCAAACATACACAATACAGTTGTACGCCAATCATCCTGGTCACTACATTACAAAAACACATCATGTTGGAGTCTGAGAGGGTCAAGATTTCTCTTCCACAACAGACCAGACAAATGCAGCAATCTTTGTAAGTGCAGAGAATGTGGCAGAGGAACCATTGTCAAGGTGCTGACCTCGCTGAGAGCAGGGCACTAATAGCTGGACCTCGTCTCAAAGCATCTAGTCCACGGGCGTACAAGTGACCATGAGGTGCAAAACTGGCATGAAGAATCTGAATTATTGTAGTAGCGTGCTGAAAACACGTTAGTCTGACTCAAACTGTAAAGCTTATTTTATCAAAGTTGGATGCTGAACATACCCAGATAACGCTGGTCTAGAACTTGTAAACAACATCAACATGGTATCTTCAAGAAGACTTCAAAGCTGCTCAAGACTATAAATTGACTCTAACTGACGGAAAGTGACACTAAATACAGACAATCATCTTATCAAAGAGTTTCATTCTTTCCAATGTGTACAGAACGACAATAAACACAACTTGAGCCTTTAGGTGTAACGTCTTTAGGTAATCACTGCATTCAACTCACTCAAGTGCTAGATGAACTAACCACTTTGGGTTGGAATTAGAGGGGAGCCAGACGGATGTGAGTCTCTGGAAGGGACATGAGCCCCCCTAAAGCCCAATCAAGACAAGATCTTTTTAGTTACAGGTATTTGGAGTATATTCTTCTGGTACATTGGGTCCCCTATGAAATCTGTGGTGTAATTCAAACCCTCTTGAATGGACACATGTCCCTGAAGGCATCACCTTTCCGTCTCAAGCTTTAACAAAGGTTAGATCCACAGATGCTGTATAAAAACTTGAATGGAGGTATTTTTTTATCATTATATATTCGATCGTTACATATTGATACATATAGTTAAAGTTCAACAAAGTCAAAGCACAAAAAATCTGATTTGTTTTCACATTTATTATACGATGCTTGCATATTTATCATTATAAGCTCCTGCCTTTCTCATATTTTCCCATATTTAGACTATGTATTACATCTGTCGTATTTTTTCTGACTGCAATCATGAGCCACATTACCTTTCATTAGGACCTAATGTACTCAGGCACAACCGTTTTGAATTTTTTTGTGCTTTGTCTGACTGTGATGGGCTTTATCTGTGTGTATCAATGCTGCCTTGATTGTAGATAGATAGATATTTATTCATCTCCAAAAGAAATTCACATTTAGTATTTACAGTACTTTCACATTTGCTTGAAAAAGGTCTATAACTGAAACGTCACAATGAATTCTTTATTCTGGAGGTCAGGCCGTGTGCATGAAAAAAACTTTTTCTTCATCCTAAAATATTTCATTTTATACTTTCAGACAGCTCAGTCAATGGGGTCACAGTGGATCTCTGGTCTCTTGTACCTACGTACATATACATGCCAGCAGAGAGAAATTCACACCCTCAAGTTAAAATCTGACAAATAGTAAATATTTAGTCACAGCTGTACTATCTCCTCAGTTGATATTACAAGACAGTGGTAAAGAATCCTAAAATACTGAAATTTAGGTATAAAGCTCTGTGTTTGAGGGATCTCTTTTTCCTGTGAGCCTCTGTGGGAAATGCCGTGTTTGAAAGAGGCCAATGAGGTGGTGTGACTATAGGGGGTGACACACAATCACACAATCAAGTGACGGAGGCACTTTTTGGAGGTTTAAGTACATAATGGACACTGTTGGAGAGACAGCCTGCTCACCAAGATTTGAATAACAGGAGAAAAATGTGTGATTTAATATCAGTACTCAGTAAACCACATCAGCTGTTGCCATGTGAACATTGTGGTTGTATAAAATCATATTGTGTTCCTCAGCTGCAGTTTGATTTAGAGCGATAGCCCACCACCTCCATATACCTTCCAGTAAAACCCTCAGTGGGTCACATTAGTGCTGGATATACGCTTCTCCTGGCGTCAGTGGATTGATGTACACCAGTGGGAGGCTACTTTGTTTCCTAGCCGAGTGTTAAGCTATCAGATAATGATGAACCTGTGACAGCGGCAGCAGAAAACAGCTTCGGCACAGAGAGTTATGATGCCAGCCATTAACGGATCAGCAACACTGGCACGGGAGATAAGTCCCAGGGGAGCGGTCCCATGGCAGAGACAGAGGCAATGCTCTTTATTCCTTTTTCCACTGACATCCCATATCCCCTCCAAACGGAGTGTGGGCTGTTCATTATTTTTGTTCAAAGCGAGGTCCTGACCTACGGCTCCTGACGGTTTCTGCCGCTCTCTTAATGCTGCCATCGCAGCCATGCCAAGCATGCTAACTAGAGCCGAAACAATTTACGAGTAATTCGCATATCAAAAGGCTTTTGGTGTGTCTCAAATCACATACTTTTATACTTTAACTGTATTTTGAGTACATTAGTGTGTTCACACTGAATGAGTATGTGAAAACGCAATGTACTATACACGCTCAACTGGCAAACGGACGAAACGTTGCATGTGGATCAATGGACACTTTCCACCCTCGACAGACGCCATCTTAGTGATGTAGAAATGACATACCTTTCACTTTTAAACATGGCGGCGGACAACAGCGACACCAGCAGCACCACGGGGGTCAACACCTAACGATGAAATCCCCGCAAATGCTAACGTTGCTAGCTAGTAAACTGTGGCACATTTTCAGTTGTTTGATGTTTGGTGCTTGTGATTGAGGTTTTGGATGTGAGGTCAGAGGCAATGTTTGCTAACTGTCGCAGAACAACAAGTTGACGTGGAACAACAAGACGATGAAGAAGAACAAGAAGCAGCAGCTCAGGACGACAAGCTCACACCAACACGAAATAGTGATGGAGAAGCCAGTTACATCATTTCCAGCTGAAACGTATGTTTACTGAAGAGCCTAATTAGCATAACATAGTAACAACAATGCTATAGGATCTAATCTGAAAGCACCCTGCTTATATGTTATAAGTCTACGCTAAGATAAGAGTTAGCATCGATGGAAATGAGTGTCAGGCGAAGAAATGTAATTATGATGAGTGATCAGCAGTGGTATATGGCTGAAACCCACTGACCTTTGACCTCTGGCAATAAATATTAATGAATACACATGTTATTATATTTGTTTTTATAAATTACTATAATATAATTATAAATTATATTACACTTTGACAATGAAATAACTGGTAGATTGGTAAAATAATTGGCAATTGCAGCTCTAGCGCTAACACAAAGCTAGCTTCCTAGCTTTCAACCCATGTAATGACAAGCTAGTGGAATTCTTTCATTGTAAATAAACAAAATGAAGCGTGAAAGCATGAACATTAGACAACAAATATGTATACTTGCTTCTGGAACTTTGCGTGTGACATTGCTAGTTCATCAGCGGTATATAGTGAAGCTAACAATTAGCCTAGCCTGTTACAAGTAGATTAGAGAATTTCAGTCATTGATAAAGTTTTATCCCCCTTTTCTCATGTCCATTCTAATTTTATTTGTTCCTATTTGAATTATAGTAATATGAGACATAAGCTGTAACATTGTTATTATTACATTCATTACTGAGTTTCAGCATTTTCAAAAGCACTAAAGCCCTTGTACACAGAGCATTGTTTAATTACTTTAGTCTAAGTAACCAAACATGCAGTGAGTAATCTGTAATTGTAAAAATGGTCAACATGAATTTTGTTTTATTCATAACAGAGTCCAGCATATTTCAGGGATTTGGGCAGTCATGCACTAGACCAGCTAATTGTATAGTTTCATTGCAAAGTAAAGGCCCAAAGTACTGAACTAATACAGTGTATCAACTCTAATTTGGCTATTTCGGTTTTTAAATAAAGAGCTTAGTTGCCATGTTTCTTATTAATGAGTGGCGGACAAGCACACACACGCACACACACACACACATCATGCAGGTGATATCTCATAATAAAGTTTGAAAGAACCGCTGTGAGAAAAATTAAGCAGGCTAAATCTATCATCTCATTCATAATAAAAGCAATTTTGAAAAGTGCTCCACCTATGGCAAAACACAACAGAATTCATAATCCTGAGCATCAGAGCCGAACGTCCCAACTAGTGCGGGCTCCATGTAAACGGGCTTAATCAAAAGCTTTACATCTGCTGGTGTCATAATTACGATGGAAGGTCATTACTGGTTTGGGGAGCAGCTGAGCATTTCTCCATTAAAAAATATAGAGAAAGTAATTAGTTTGCGCAACAAAAAACAAAAGGGCTAAAACATGGCTGCACTGCAGGCTATCTCACAGATAAGTCTCTTAGCCAGACACGTTTTCATAATTAAGTTTTCCCCTCCATTGGGATATTCAATAACTTGCAGTAGGAATGATGAAAGAAGAGATAGTGATACTTATCTCAAATGTTTTCTCACTTCAAGAAAATAATAATCCGGTTCAAAACGAGAGTAATAAAGCCAGCGCAAACTCTCATGTTTTTTTGTACGTAAACAGGAGCGGAGGGAGGGGCATCGCCCCGTATTATTTATTCCACTGCGTTTCATATTTGGGCTCCCTGCAGGACTCCATCAAACTTAAAGATAACGTTAAGGACACGAAACAATTAGTGACTGAAGTAAGATGGCGCTGTACTGTTACTTATCAGGATTACACGAGAGGATGACGTATTCTTCTCTATATTTACACTGTATTCTAAAAAAATTCTATTTGTAGTTAGTTTCTTTTGCATTTGTAGTAATTATAATCCTCCAGTATTTTCTCTTTTTTAACTTAATTTGTTTTAGCTGCTGTAATGTGAAGTTCAATAAAGTACTTCTATTATCTTTCCTGACATTTCTATAGTAGTTCTTAGGGCTGTCAATTTCTCATGTTTTTTGATTTTAAAAGTTCTAATAATATTGGAATTTTTAATGTATTTTCGGCTCATTCTTGACTGCTTCCTCCGGGGCTCTGGTCCTCTGCTAACGTAGCTCTGTACTCGTAATGCAGTGAATGGAGGTGTGTGTCCAGTGATGTTTTAACATCTTCCACATGGTACTCTTGAGAGTTTCTGGAGTTTGGATCTCTGCACTGCTTTCCTCAATCTTCTAAACAACCTTGCAGGTGACATCATGGACGGTTACATGCGATTTTCGTACCAGAATGTCTATATATTTGTAGTTTTCAACCTTGAACATGCTTTTTTCATAATAACAATAGCGGAGTTCATTCTGACAGCCCTAGTGGTTCTGTGCAGACGCTGTGAAATATCCAAAATGCATCGGATAGACTGTGCATGTCCAGTGAGACCTCACAGTCCATGTTGGTTGGATAAATTGTGAACATTTAATTTCCTCTCTTCTGGAACATATAGACAGGAGCCAACCTGTCTGTCCATACGTGATGTGGCCCTGGGGACGCTGGCTCTGGGGGCGCTCACGTTGGTGCATTCACATGTCCAGAGTCTGGGAGATGTGATTACTTTTGACAGCTTGTTTGTTCTCATTCCACCTGGCTGCAGCCGACTCCCCACACCCGCCACAGGACCGAGCCGCCACCATGCAGGCGGCAGAGACTTACAGCTTAATAAATCATTCTCAAACACTGCGTCACAGCATTCATGTACTTTCCAATATAATAGCTTAGATCAATTCAAAGGAAAGCTGCTTCACCTTTCAGTGGGGGAGGTACCCTTTACACTGTGCTTACCTCATTGTCAATGAGGTAATATATTGTTAACCCATGATATTGTAATACCGGCCAATGTATTGGATATCACTAACTTCTCATGGGATGAGATCTTGTTTTTTGCTCAGTTTTAGGCACTGCCCTGTTGTGCAAACTACTCAGCATGAAATCATCTTGATCGTCTTTTATGGAAAAATCCAGCCAAACATATGGAATTCCTCTCGACGAGCTCTAAAGTCTGGTACAAAGTCTACAGAGGGTTGTTACCAAACTGTCCAGGACTGAAATCTGAAGTGAAGGTGAGAAAACAAGCAGGGTGGCTCTCTCACGCACTCCTGTCAGTTTCTGTCAAAGCACAATACAAAGTCATACGGAGCCATCACTACTCATCACCGTACCACAGCGGACGTTAGTCCCAACAATCCTTGACGCTAAATTGACTTTAACATTTAGACAAACACAAACGGCCGAAGCAGCATTCAAAGGAACATTCATTTTTGGAAACGTATGTCATTACTTGCAGTTGTAACTGGACTCTGAAAAGCACTGGGCTGTTTTCAAGAAATGGTTTTGTGTTTATGTGTGTGTGTGTGTGTGTGTGTGTGTGTGTGTGTGTGTGTGTGTGTGTGTGTGTGTGTGTGTGTGGGCAGCCACACGGTGACATGTCGAATGTGTGTGTGTGTGTGCAATGACTGATGCATCTGTTGTTATGATCCTGTTCTGTGATGCATCTCCACAAAGTGTTGTGGAGATGCATGTTTACACCGACATCAAACTAAATCAATAGGCTGTGAATGGACAGGTCACTAAACACTCACGCCCTCATTAACACAAGCGGCTCATGTTTCCGAGGCACGTGCACGCACACACTCTCTGAATGCATGATATACATAAAAATTAAGGGTGTGACAAGATCTCCTTTCACAAGATCTCGCAAGATTAAATGTGCTGTCACGGGCACAGGGGGGAAAAAAAGGTAGAATGAAACTGAAACAAACAGCTCCTGAATGACAGACAAGACAAGACAGACAATATGTGAGAAGGGATGTGGGTGCTGATGTCACAGCGCCAGCTGCAGGAAACTGCTGTGGCACTGTTTTCTACCAGCACATGAACAAATAAACAATGTAGAACATGAAGGAGATGGAAACGCTGATACGGTTTGTAGATTTCTGTCACAGACAGAGAGAAAAGTGACAGAGCAGAACACCATCGCCAACATGGAACGCCACACCGCGGAGATCTCGCGGTCCAGCTCTGAAAAAACGTCCTAATAGACAAAAAAACTAATAGAACAATCAGAAACCAATCAGAACCCAGCACTCTTTCTGTAGTAACCAATCAGAGGACGGCCCTCTGCCAGTCATATCTTTGTTACCGGCTCAGCTCGCTGGAACATCAGCAGAACTTAAAAACCACCAGGTTCTATCGCCAGTGGAAACGAAAAAAAACAGTGTTGGTATCATACTTTTATCATATATTTATTTCAGAAAAAAAAGATTGGTCAATTTTATTTTAAAGACTATTTTTATTCAAGATATTGTTTCCTGTTCTACAGTATTTATTATGTTTACATTCCATTATTTGAACAGCATTTATTCATGAACCAGGTGAAGAAACCTGTTTATTATTTATTCATCTGATGTTTCAACTGCTCCCTGAAATAGCCCGTTTCAATAAAAACACTTGTGACATGTCATATTTGGCTTTGACGTTGACCGAACATTTGCTCGCACTTTGCAGAAAAAAAGTATTGAGATATACTGTATATTGTATATCAATATTTAACCTAAATATATCAAGATCTGAATTTTGGTCCATATCGCCCAGCCCTAATACCCATTGTGGTTTTCAGACATTCCGCAGTTGTATGATGTCTCTTTCAGTAAATGGATATAAGGGAACGTCTCAGCATCATGTTTGCTGGAAGCATGAGCGACTGTTCCACAGTAAAGCTCAGAAAGCGCCATGGAGACCTGAATAAACATGAAAGAGTCTAAAGAGCTTTTCATAAAGTATTTCCAGGCATTCACAGGATGTTTCAGAGGTTTAGATTTACCCGTTTAAATGCACCAGGAGGAAACCTTCAGCGTCATGGTGAAGCTCACTGCGTTTGGAATCGTACTGACACCACCGCATCTAAACGTGTACACACACCTCCGTGCACCTTCAGTGTTCAAATTCACCGCAGCGTCGGCAGCCTTCTGAAGATGCCCCCCAAGTTGCAGACCACTCTCCACTCATGCACATTCATATCATTAAACATAATAGGGTTTTTATCACCTACTGTCAAGAAATACTGCCGCATTTGCATTCAAATTTAATTTGCCATACTGAAGCTCATGCATCCAAGAAATCATCTAGTAATACCAACCCACACACACACACACACACAGTTTTTAATATTGTAATAAATAAGGACGCAGAAAGTCCCCACAGCTTTACAGTCTGGTGTTTGGTTGCTCGCTGCTTGCAATTCATGGTATATTGTGATTATCTCATATAATCAGATGCAGAATTGATGACATCCTTTTTTCATTTAGATGAACTCATTTGAATACCAGGATTGAAAGATTTGATTTGAATATATGTATAGAAACACTTTAATGTCAAAGCAAATTACAACACCAGACAAGTGAAAAGAATCTGCTTGTCAAGGCATTTAGAGCATTTGTCCTTCCGCAGCCAAACACACCGTCTTTCACATCCCAGGGATGGAGCTGTCGAGGAAGTGTGGGTCCACTGGCTCCTCTGCATCTCTTTTCTTCTCGGTTTTCACCTGGAGTAATGCAGACTCCATTTCACAGACAAAATATCCTCGGTAGAAGCTGTCAAAGTGTTTACCCACAGGCCCGAGTCTCCATTTGAGGCCTGACATCCAATATAAAGAACTGGCCTGCAGCGGGCCAATGTCCACACCGAGGAAGAGACAGAGCGAGAGGTGATGAGAGACAAAGTTCACCGGGTGAGGAAGGTTAGAGGACAGGAGGATTAGAAAAGAAGGAAAGGCGGAATGTGTGAGATGCACTTCTGATTATTCCACTGAGAAGAAACAAATTAGATGCAAACGCAACATGGTCACAGTATCTCAAAGTGTCATTTGTTGACACTAAGTCAATCTGGATCAACCTGGATCAGTCCCCAGAGGGCAGGATAAGACGGTCTGTTCCATCAATCAAACATTATTTATACACAATCAAATTTAACAAGTGTTTAAACATAAAATCCAAGCTCAAATGCACACAATGCAAGAACCATTACAAACAATTACTGTAAAAACCGAGGAGCAGAGGAAACGCTATGGTGTGTGGATAAAACCCTTAAAGGGAAGGAGGGTGAATAAACAAGAAAGAAATCAATCAAATAAAATCAACCTCAGGTAAGGTAAAAAAGTAAATCAGGAACTATCTGAAAAAAGGTTTAAACAGAGAAACAGCCTGGAATAACATAAACCCCCTGAGATGAACAGAGGATGTCTCCTCCTCCTGAAATCCATCCATCCACCTATGTACAGCAGGTCCAGATGCGCCACATGACTTTCACAGCTGTCAGAGCGCTTGGTGAGAAAAAGCAAGAGAGCAGAAAATAAAGCGGGTCTTGTCGGGATTACTGGGCTCACTTTCAGGCCACGTCCACACTGAGACGTTCTGTTGTGTCGACATGTTCTGTCCAACCGTCCAAGTGGATCCTTCAATCACAGGGTGAAAACATGGGTGTCATCGCCCCACCGTCCCCGACCTCTGACCTTCAAACACTTTCACCCGACGACTCATAACAACAACGTCCATTCTGCGCTCAGCTGCAGCAGATAGTGAGTCTGTAAAATATATAAAATACATCTGTCTCTATACATTACCTTTTAAAAATAAACAACAAAATCATCCCACAATGCAACTAGATTGCTGATGACTCCCCCACACATGGTACAACCCAATATCAGCACACCTGTGCAGAGGGCTGCTTCCTGTTTCACCCTATATGATTCCTCTCTTTAGAGCTGCTGGGATAGAGACAGCAGTTCTAGTAACACCCCAGCAAACCACTGGAGGATGGGTATGTATGGGTATGTATGGGTCTGACTGCGGCTGACGGTGTAAATGTTCAATAGCTGTTGTTAGTGTGGTTGCGTGCCCTCCCCACAATGACAGAGGGAGATGTCATTGTGTCCCTAACATTCCCTAATGAATGTTAGGGACACATAGGGACCTGTTTTAGTGGAAGTTACTGCCCTCAGTGACGGGCCTCTGTCACATCGTAGCTCTGCGTTGAATCTCGCCACTTTTTTAGAGCTGTTTGTTTCCTTCAAGTGATCACGAACTGAAAGGGAGCCGATCTTGTTACCGCACTAACTACAACATCCTTTTTCTAAATTCCATTTAGGATAGTTGTATTTGCTCGACAGAAATGGAAGTGGTGCTCCGAGATCATGTTTTTGGGACAGCGACCCAAAGTGAGCGGATCTTGTTTCCGCAGCAACTACGATGAAGTAAGATCAGCATCATTTCCCACTCACCTTTTTTGCATAAAAAATCTCATTTTGGACGGTTCTAATTGCTCAGCATACAAGGAAGTGCTGCTCCATCTCCTCTTCTTCATTTTTGGTGAAGCGCCACCGACAGGCCTGGAGTATGAACTACAGCCTGTCCAGTTGTTTCCAATTTTTTATTTTAGAACGAATAAAGATGGTTTTGGTCTGTGTGGACGTGGCCTCAGTCACACACACACACACACACACACACACACACACACACACACACACATTCAGTTCAGAGCAAAAAGGAGGAATGCTCATGACAGCGTATAGTACCCGCATTTAATTCAACACAGAAGCACAGATCCAATTTTAGAATGTTTTCAGTCTGTGGGAAGCACACACCTGGAGGAAATCCATGAAAGTGAGAACATAAAAACGGGAATGTGGATCGAACATTCTTTTCACATAAAAAAATGAAAAATCACACCAACTTTCCAACGACACGGTTTGTCCTGAGCTGCTCGGGCAGTAAATGTGCTACTTTATTGTTTCATTGTATGAGGATTGTGGAGGGCAGCGACAGGTACACGTTTTACAACCTATGAGGAAGACATTTCTGCGGAATGGGAGCTGCCTCCTGAGCACCATGAAGTTTTACTGTCGTCTTTACCTCGCAGACAGAGAGCAGAACCTAAACGTTTATGCTGCCTCTGCGTCTCAAACACACAAAAACACACACGCTGTCGAAAGCAAGAAACACACACACACACGCACCACACACATCGGCTGCTCGGCGGGGGACCTCAATCCAATTAGGCTGATTATTAATTAAAGTGTGCACTCAGAGAGGAGCTGGCGCTGGTGGAGGCGGCCCAAAGGGGGCGTCTGCTGAGAGGGTTCTGGAGCCACGGTGCAGTAGGTGATTAGACTGCACGGGCAACGCACCTACGTATGCATTTTGCAGACACACACACACACTCATTGGCATCACGTGGAGGTGTCAGACTTTGTTGTGCATCATAAGCAAACTAACAGTTCACAGTTGCACGAAGCGCGCTGACGGCCGGCACTAATGTCCTGTGTCACTGTGACTTTCCAGCACAGAACCGTCACCATGGTGAAAATGTAGAGATAAGAGTAACTGCTGAGGATGACAAATTAAAGATGAAGGGGAAAAAATGCGCTCACAAAACAGGCGCCTTTGGTAATGAGCAGCTGCAACCGTGTGTGTGTGTGTGTGTGTGTGTGAATGCATGAAATTTCCAGAAATGATGAGAATTGCTCTGATTTGAATAATTTTAGTCATCAAGTGTATTGGGGCTTCGACTTTTTTCAAGTTATCAGTGTCAAAGATCCCCAAATAAATGCTGTGAAATTCATCTGAACGACGCGTAAAAGACTCAAATCCTTCAGGGTGTCGCTGATCCACCATGTCACTGAAACAACACATTAGCTGAGTACAGGTGCACCCCAATAAATCAGAACATCATCAAAGTGTGTTTTCAGTAAATCAAAGAGTGAAACACATCTTTACATATAGATTCATCATACACAGACGGATAAACTGTGTATATTTCTGTTCATTTTTCTGAAAATCACTATCATCAAAATGAAATCTCAGCAGAAGCCAGAAGACATGTTGGACTGTGTTGTGAGTATCGTAAACCTTAAATTCTCATGAATACAATCAATTTAGGAGAAAAATTGTTGCTTTTACCATCGTGAATTCTCCAGATAAACCTAAAGCTTTTGTTGAACACATGCGGTTTTGCGATGCACAGCCTGGAATCAAAGCATTGTTTATTTCTATTCTTAAGTGCCCAGTCATCGTCTCACATCCCATTCAACCTCCTGAAACACTGGAACTATAACGGCTGAAAACCACAGGCATTAACTGAGTCTTTATTTAAAACATCAGCTGGAAGAGCTCAGCACTGGCCCCGTGCTTAAACTACATCCACGGATCTCTGCTCATGGTCTCTGACTCACCGAGAAGAAGACAACAGTTTGACTCGACTGTATTTACCATAGGCCTTGACTACTCACCACTGACTCACTGACGGTGTGTGTGTGTGTGTGTGTGTCGGTAATGTGTCTCTGTCCGCACCGGGTTTCAAACCAAACTGCCGCTCATGGTGGCGTCGTCCTGTTTGTGAACGTTGTCGTTCCAACTGTACTGAATCACTGACTGAAAAGATTCATCCATTCATTTCACAGTTCAGCTGAGTGCGGCGGTGAACTGCTGTGGGTGAATCTGATTCGTTGGTTCGTTCCCAGCCAATCATTCACTGAAAACGCTGAAACAGTGTTGCCGACATGGTAACTTTGTCTCTCTTTCGAGTGAGTCTTCAGACCCCTAGCGACTAGCGACAGATCTAGCGCCTTTTTCTGGTGTTGGAGACTGATGTGAAAACACGTCTTCTCCTCCAGTTCCCGTCTTCCAGCGGCGGGTGCTGACGATCAGCTCCACATCAGTCCCAGCTGCTGCGTTCACGGACGTCCTGATTGGCTGCGGATGGGTTTACGCTGTGAACGTGAGTCCTGAGCGATCTTCAGCGGTTTAAACTGAGACATTCCAATGAACTGTACATCCGTTATCGATCAAATATCTAGGACATGCTAAAATCCACGTTCATCCGTCATTCAGTGATGAAATCTCTAAAATGTCAACATTTCCAAGGAGCGTCTGGTGCATTTCAGCACCATTAAAAAATTTGGTGATCAAATCTTTTTACGAATACTCCTATGAGGGGATTCTAATGATTCAGTTCACCTAAAAGAAGGGTTTTGCCCATCACTGGCCCTTCATATTTACATATAAAAGGAGAAGTTCTTCCAACTATTATTTCAGCTTTGTAATTCTGCCTATTGTTGCTCCTGTACGCTGGTGAAATGTACTTAATGTCACAGATCCCAGTTCGTCCAGATTCATTTCATGTTAACTACTGTTTCAAAGGGTCCTTGTTCAGTGATGGATATCGCTGCACGTGATGAGGACCGGGCAATGAAACGCAGACCGTGAGGCGAGGCTTTTCTCATTGTTTCTTCCACAGCAGTGAATTAATGCATTCCACTGACCCTCCGACCCGCTGATTTACATTGCGTCTCACAGAACGTGCCTTGTAATAAAATGTTGAGCAACCTATCTGCTCTCCTGGCTAGCCAGCTAATGTAATACACAGTGTGCGGATCTCCAACAGGGACGTTTAATGAAAATGAGGAAGTGGAGGGAGAAATTGGAAGAGAACCTTTCTGAAATTAATGGAGGACCTCTATTAAAGAAACAAAGGTGGATGAAAAATGATCATAATTGAAATCCCACACAGAGGGCTTCTCTTTTCTTTACCCTTTCTCTGGCAAAACTTCTTTACTCGCCAACTTTCTGATGTGCTCACCATTGACAATAAAAGGGTTTTGGATTCTCAAAGGCAGGTTTTCCTCCAGAGTCAGTGTTTCCTCTACATTCATTTAGGAGCGGCGGCTGCTTTGAATTTCTACCTTTTATCTTTTTTAAATTGTCGATGCAAATACACCATCTCTCCACCTTCACAGCAGAGTCCTGTCGGGTACTCGCCAGCACTAAGGTAAACTCAGTACCTACGTTTTTGCGGGGGGTGTTACGCGGTCATCAAGCGGCCGTCAAGCAGTTGTCAAGCAGTCGTTAAGCACCTAGGCAACAGGTCAGAGAGTCAGGGGAGTGTAAAGCTGCGACTTACCGCCCGGAGAAAAGGTAGACTTGAGATTTTACAAGTTAAACTGACGTTCACAACATGTTGATGGCCAGTTAACGTTACGTAACATATCAGAAGTTGAAGTTAATTTGACGCCTTGCCAACTTAGTGTCGCTAACGTGAGTGAACATATTGTTAGCATGAAGCTAACGTTAATATCTACACGCCATTATATAACTGCATTTTTCAGATGAGTTTGTTGAAATATTTCTTGAAGAAGAGAAAGACGGCTGATGAAGATGACACTAGTCAGGTATCATTAGCCTGTTACTGACTCAAATGATGTTAGCTAAAATAAAAAAAATTTGTTCACACTAGGCGTTAATGTTTTATGTAATCGTATAAGACATGTAACATTAGACGGGGGGAGCAGTGGAACAAAGTGAAGGAGAGCAGAGTACATCAGGGGGAGAGGAACAATGTCATTATTGTTTATATTTGTCCCAACGATTCCAATCACTTCTGGATGGAAACTGGCTCATTTCACCTGGTCCTGGGCTCTGACTGGGTTACTGGGGTTGGCTCGTTCGTTGTTCGTTGCTGTATCCTTGAAGATGTGCGACAACTGACTGTGTCACCCCTAAATGAAAGGACTTTTATCCACCTCATATATCTCTGTTCAATGTGAGCACCTCACTGGAGCTCCGGAGGTGAACACACCATCAACGACGCTGACATCAGCATCAATCTGATCTGTTTGTTTGTTTGTTTCGTGGTATTTACACGGCACACCTAACACACACACAGAACAAACAAAAACAAACTCCTGAATCCGCTCATGGACCCAGAGATTGGTGTACTTCTAAATCTTTCAGGACAAATCGACCAGTAGGAGTTTTTTTCCCCGGTACAGCTGCCAACATACAAACAACCAGACAAACAAACAGCAACAACAACATCGTCAAACGGCACACGATGTCTCAGGGCTGCACAAAGAAACTCTGCTGTGGTCCTGCACTTTCACTGAGGCTCCTGCAAGGCCACACTTCCCTCCCCTGTTGTCACTTGATTGTGTCGGTTGATTGTGCCGGGCTGCACCCAAGGTTTCCAATCTTGATAGCGGTTCAGCACTTAACAGCGTACAACTGTACACTATTGCAGAGAGGGAGTGAACCTCTGTCACAGTGTCAGATGGATGTAAACAAAGTATTGGTGTTTTTTTTCTTTTTTTCTCCATCTCCCTGCATCCGCGGTGGCTGTGTCTTTCTTCTGTTGAGAGATGTTGACATGCAGCCTGACGTCAGTCTGTCTTCTGCAGTCAGTTCTAACTCAAACTCAAAAGGACAGTTTTCAAATCTGGAGGCGTCAAGGTTCCACATCATCATCATCATCATCATCATCTTCCTCCTCCTGGAGTCTGTGATCGCGTACTCAAATCAGACTCATTCACTCACTCAGAACATTTAGATGAATCCTTTTCAAATAAGTGAGAGTGAAAACAGTGAGACTCTGTGTACATATGTCACAAGGGGGGACCCTGACGATGATGAACACAGACAAGACGACGTGAATGACCACTGAGTATCAAAGTAATCAAATTTATAATGGAATAACCCTCTACTGTGTACATGTAGTGAACATGAATATTCATTGTGTATTTCATGTAGGCGTACTACTACCACCGTTATTTCCATTCTAATATGGACATTATCTGTTTTTTTATATACTATATCGTATTTCTATTCTTGAGATAGTTGGAGTCCGAGTAGAGGATACAGAGAACAGGGAAAGATGGAAATCAATGATTCGCTGTGGCAACCCCTGAAGAGGGACAAAGCCGAGGTACTCGGAGGTACATGGCCAGAGCCGTGATAATAATAATGCAGTAATAATGCAGCAATAATGCAGCAACGGGTACCACAAAGATGGTTCTCTTCAAATCCATGATATGTGCAGACGTAGTAAAGACACATACAAATAGCTAGAACACTTTGATGGAGGATTAAAGTGATTTGAAACAAAGACAGAGGTGTGTGCGTCACAAATGATAGTTAATGAGGATAAAATGAAAAATGAAACAAAAACTGTTTTACACACAGTTTGAGGCTCTGAGATAATTCATTCACAAAGAATACTGGGGTTTACTGGAGAGAGGTGTCGGCAGTAAAAGAAGTTCACTTCATGACTCAAAAAAGAGGGCTGTGATTTCATTTTATGACTGAAACTATTAATTTAAAAACTAATCAGATGCTCTGATTGCAAAAAAAAAAGTTAATTACTACTTGGTCATTTGTCAAGAAATTACAATTAACTCCAAAGCTTCATTAATGTCATATAATAAACGTGGCATGTTCACCGGTCAATGATTTTACCCCTCAATTTGGGTGTTAAGAGTCAGATTACTGCCAACGTGTTTTACACACAGACACAACTTTTAACCAATCTGATAACGTGTCGTTGTGTGAGTGGTGACTTTAGAAAATGTACATAATATGTATATTGTTAGAAATGAAGACATACAATATTCCTAGCGTCTCCGAATAGAACAATTATCAGCTCATATCCACCCAATATTCTGGTCCTCCATTAATTTGATCGACTCTGATAAATTCAGTGATCATCAAAACATGACTGTCATGACTTGGTCAAATAGTTATTTGAAAAAATCCTCAGACACCTTGTTGCACAAATCATGACCTCTGACTTCTACTTTTTCTTTTTTATTTCAATAGTACAACATCCCCTGGGTGGACTCCAACCCCCGACCTTTGTGTTAACAGACAGACCCACTAACAACCACTAGACACAGATGGTGAAAACGAGCAAGAACCCTTCAACAGATTCCTGGATCCACATGGTTCCAGAACAATCATCTGGTCCTGATCCATCAGCAGTATTTCCTCAACATGTCATTACAATCGGTTCACAACTTTTAGAGTTCTCTTGCTAACAAACAGACAGATAAATGTCCTCCTTAGCTGAGGTAATGACAAACAGCCTCTGAAACCACTGACACCCGAACAGGGACGTGAACCTGGAGCCCAGACACCCAACCAGCCAGGTTCTCTTCAGAGCGTCTACTAACTTCACCTCTCAATCCAACCACTCAAACCCAGTGTCGGTAGAAAGCAGAACCTGTGCAGACTACAAACGATCCATGTCTCATCACCGAGCGACGAAAACCTAGCGAGCTAGGAGCCAAAGAGTAGCAAGGAAACCGCCAAACCATGGAGGAGTACGACTTACCTTTGCTGTTTTGTGGTCAGAAGTTGTATTCCAGCTGGAGCAAACGCTGCTAAAGTCTTTTTCTGTCACCCTGTCTTAGTTTGGTATAAACTACGAACATCTTGTCCGTTTCCATGAAGACCGACGGGCGCCATTGATGTTTCTCAGGTGAAAACGGGCGCCCGATCCTCTTGACTCTGATTGGTCGATAGAGGTGTCCATCATCAGCATCGACCAATGGGTGGCTGAGATACTGAGCTGCGTAACTGATCCGTGACTTTTCTGCCTGATTGTCGCGCCAGAGCGCTGAGACAAACAAAATGAGTGAAAAGCAGGTGTCTTTGGACGGAGTGAATAACCAGACTAGGACACATCAGTGAAATGTAGTTAGTTCTTCAGTCTGGTACCTGAGAGAGGCACATGTGGTGCTTCTGCCGAGACATACCAGTGCCCTAACATCTCCTAAAGTACAGGTTAACTGTTTATGGAGCATTAAGCATCAACTTGTGCACAGTTACTCACCAGATATCAACTCAACTTTATTTTTAAATCATTGTTGAAAACAACAGAGTTGGCGAAAGTGCTCTACACAGACATAAGATTAAATGAAATAAAAATACAAGAATTTAAACAATAAAATAAAAACAGTACACAATAAAAACATGAAAAGCCAAACTCCCACTCGCAGTAAAAGTCAAAGAGACCTGATCCCTGGAGTCTCCTGACTCTGATTGATCGATAATGATGTCGATCATCAAAATTCAATAGTTTGAAAATTGAGATACACATTTGATTGTTCTACTGACACAGTAACACTAACCATATCTGGATTGTGACACTTCTGTAGTCATATGAAGATGTGCTCAGTTTATTTGGGGGAAGTCATATCGGACAGGAGGCAGCAAACACACCTTGTATTGAAGAGGCAAATCTGTTCACCCACGCATGGACTCTTTCAAAGAATTTCAAAGAATTCAAAACTCAGCGCACTGGTTTCTTCACATGATCAGAGGTGCAGGTCATCCCCTCAGCAGGCTTTGGAAAATCAGAAGAAGTGTGGAGCCATACAAAGATTGAAACAGAAGTAAAAAAAAATGTCAAATAAGATATACACAGACTATACCTGGCTTCTTTTCTGGAGCCTCATGAATAATCATATTTTGTCCAACACTGCAATCAATTTCTGGAAACTCCCTTTCGTCCTGTAGAGAGTTGGAAGTGCCGCGGTCCAGTGTGACAAAACGTTCCCCACCTTCATCTGACCACCTCAGTATAATGGAAAAGCAAAGACCTACTGGAATCACACTTAAGTTTACAAATACCCTCCTGGAGTGGCCTTTTCCGTTTCTTAACAGAGGGTGAGTGCGTCGCTGAGTGTGGAGGTAAATAAGACCGGATAACAGCTTCTGTCTGTGCGTCTGGTTCACTTTGTCAGCAGGTTGACTGAGGCTTAGGCGGGACCCCGCATCCCAAGGTTGAGGGGTTGTCTGCTGATTGGTGTAGACATTTCCTATATAAGGGCCGCCACCTGCTTCATTGACACACATACTTTCACACACATTGTTGTACACACACACACACACATCGGGCTCTGGGGGCAGGTGGTATATAGCATACGTGGGTGATGCAGCAACCACAAAAGTGATTCTTTACTGCCACCGTGCAATCTGATTCAACAGGATAACCTCTGTGGAGCAAGGACATCCAACGCCGGAGTCACTGTCTGACAACATCAGCTTCTCTTGGACGGCTGAGTTGGTTTTTGTTTTTTTTTCTTCTTTTTATGCACCTGAGCTCAGCCACATATCATGAGGCATCAATAGTTCAAAATCATTTTCTAACCCGCTGTGAGATTAATGTGATGTTTTGAGACAACACACATCGCGTACGAACGCACGAGGCGTGAAGTCATAAATAGAAAAGTGAGGCACGTCGCTTCAACTCACGACGCTTCACATCCCACATCCTTCAGACAAAACCATCTTCAGACGAGGCCACTCTCCACATTTCCGACATTTAGACGACCAAGGCTGGAAATTGAGTTTGTCAAAATTGCATAAAGTGAGTCTGTGAGGGAGGAATGGAAATAGGTTGAAAGGAATGTCATCCTGAAGGAAAATATCGCCTGCACTGTGCTACTGAAATACAAACTGAATGCATTACACAACTTCAGTATTACCTCAAACTCTGTTTAAAGGGGATGTGACCCAAGCCCCTTTCCATATATTGGATGAAAAGAAATTATTGCACATGCTATAAAACGGCAAGATGCAAATGTTTCCATGAACAAATATTCAACAAAGAACAAGTGTCAGTGAAATTTACATAATTCAAAATGAGCCAGAGGAGTTTTACAGGCGTTTGTCCTCCTCTAACTTCCTACAGAACACATATTCACGTGAAATTAAACTATAAATTGTGGCACATTGTGAAACTTTATCTTTGACAAGCAACACAGAGGAGAATGATAATGATTGAATTCAAATACAAAACAAGTCTTTATGATGATTGCAGACGTAGTGTGCTGCATTGTGACAATAATACATAATGGAACCGCCGCTGGCATTTATTTCATGCTGTGTTTAATTCTGCAGGAATAATGATAAAAGCAAACAATCAAAACGTGTGAACACAATCAAGAGAGCAGTGGAATGGGCGATTGCTCTCCCACAGGGAATGATTGAGTCCTGACTGGGGGCTCGCGGAATAAATCACACTCCTTTTTACAGTAGATTGTGACCGCCAGCACACCCTCCGCCCTCTCCTCTGAACAACCTCCAACATTCATGCTGAATCTTTCCATGTATGTCCAATCTCAGACACACAATAGAAAGCCAGGAACGTAATCAGTAGCTCACTTGGATTTTCTGCGGGTTGTATCATCACTCTCTGGAGTTGCACTTGGCAAGAGGACCTTGTTCAATGCCTTTAAGGGATCATTTGTAAAGAACAAAGCTGGTGCCGGCCCATCTTGTCCTGTAATACTGCTGTGTTTCATAGAGGCGAGTCCAGACTAAAGATTCCAGGAGCAACGACTTGAAAGGGGCAGCCAGTGGCAACAGAACAGTTCACACTGTGGCCATGTCCGCATGGAGACGGACCCGGAATACTTTGAAAAACTTTTTCTGACCATAGGAATCGTATACAGACATTCATGTGTCCACATAAATCCAGTGAATCCGCTGTAGTACATCCTCCAGTCCTGTAGGTGGCACTGTAACGCTGAGACAGAAATCACGGAGAAGACATGGAACATGTCATGGAGACAAACTTCTCAGTCACTTCCTACCGCTTACCGACGTGTTCATGCTAAGGACATGAGCTTTTCCTTGTTTCTTCCAAGAGGAGTGGTCTCCCAGCTCCCTGCTGATTTGTAACAATTTGCAGCAGAAGAAACATTTGCTCAGAAAATCTTTAATGTGGGTCTGCTGCTGGACTAACGCGGTCCACAGGTTGGGCAACCACCCATTCTTGGCACGGCGATGATTCCCCGAGCGTGCAGATATACAGTGTACATGGCCAGAGTGAGTTGAAGTAGTAGTCGTAGACCGTGGCCCCGTTGAGAAACCTCATCCGTCGGATTTCACGCAGGTCACATAGAGACTGAAACTGTGTTTTAGTCTGTCCGAGCTGGGGGGCTGTGAGCACAGTCTGAGCCTCTGGAATCATTCATCATCATCATTCATTTCCTTTGACGTGAATGTGTCTGCTATATCAGAGACACATAATGATAAAAACAACGACACAGGAAACAGAAGTATGTCCACAAACAATCTGTGATTGTGTGTGTAAGTGTTCGTTTACGCTCACACGAGTGTGCATGCGTGTGCATATGCCTTTGTCTGAGTCTGTGTGCGTATCACTGCCTCCATTTCTATGGAAATCAAAAGCGGCAGCAGCCACAAGTTTACACATTCCCCCGTTTCGACTCCATTCAATCAACTGTGTGCATAATTACCCCGGTGCTGCCTGGTGATCTACTGGGACCCAAATATTGCAGTTTGACAAATCCTCCATCTGTATTCAGTTGCTACACAAAGCATCAGTCAAGCTTTCACACACATGCTGCACACCAACCCCCATCTTCAGTTTTTCACACACACACACACACACACACACACACACACACACACACACACACATACACACATATATATGCCTCGCTGGTAAATAAAA